>JABFEV010000933.1:0-56870 GCA_013618395.1 Fusarium domesticum | reverse complement strand
CTTGGGGGTAGTGTCGGGATAGGGGTGGGAGGGTGTGTCTAATACTGCAAGAGCAGGAGAGGTGTTGACTGTGTGGTAATGGGATCGATTTATAGAGGGAGTATGGTCAACAAGCCGTGGAGCTGTGTTGGTGAGATCCCTTGGATGAACGGCGGTAGAGTCAGGTGTTGGAAACGAGTCCTCGGGTTTGCTCGGGGTGGTAGTATTCGTGATGGGATCGGATGACAGGACGCTCATGCCTCCGTACCGAAGAGCTTCGATCTCTTGTGGGGAGAGAGGTCGAGATTTTCTTCGGTCGTTTTGTCTTCGGTTCTGAAACCAGATCTGGAGGGAACATGTCAATTACAATAGTTCATCATGATGAGCAAGAGGCCTGGTAAACAGGCAATGGGCCAACACGCCTGTTGGTGAATTTTACAAAGCCAAAACAGAGCAGGAGGCAATGAAACATACCTGGACTTCCTTCTCGTTCATTGCAACTCGCTGGACAATGTCCAACCGCGCCTGCTTGTCAGGTTTGGGGTTGCTGCTATATGCCTCTTCGAGAATCATTTTATCCTTGGCCCTATTCCAATTCGATTAGTGCGAGTTCCAGCTGTGCAAGCAGCATTGCAGGCTTGCAGGCTTGCCATGGAGAATGTCAACATACGCAGTCCGTTTCCGTTTTCCTTTGGGATGCTTCTCGATCTCTGGCTGGAGTGCAGAAGAATTGGCATCTGACAGAGGGAAACTCTGTGACGCGACTGAGGAATCATCGTGGACGAAGGATGTGCCCGTGTATGGGGTCGGCCCCCGAGGGTCGGGTGAGGATGTTGTTGTTGCTGTCGCCATGGTCGTCGGTGGAGGTGAGGATAATGGAGATATGGGATGGCGACAGTTATGAGAGAGTCGAAGGCATTACTGGGAGGAGGATTGAAGAGAAGAATGGATCAATGTACTGGAGAGGATGGAAAAGACTTTCAAGAGTAGAAGGGAGGAAGATGGAGGAGAGAAGAGTAGAGTGGTTTGTGTTGACTGGGGGCAGAGAGGAGGATGAGGAGGAAGAAGAAGAAGAATGACAAGGCCAAAGACGAGACAAAAGTCTGGTTCGTCTGTGATTGAAGTCGTGGAGCTGGGCGACGTGTGGTGGGCGTGGGACGTGAGGCGTAGGCGTGGACGTGGAACCGTGGAGAGGGAAGGAATGGATCAAATGGGCAGTTTGCCAGAACTAATGAAAAAAAGGCGAGGCGGATACAAACCCCGGTCAAGATGGTCCATGCACTCTTTTAAAGAGCAAGAACGGGAGGAGGAAGGAAGGAGACAGAAAAACCAACCTAACTCAACCAACAAACCAACCAAGGCCCTTTAGCATACAGTGGCTCTTTCCCCCCAGTAGCAGTAGCGTAACAGGCCCCCCCTCTCCTGCTCCGCGTTTTTTCTCCCCTAAAGAATCAAGAGCCCTTGTCTAAGCCAATACTATTACGCGCCTGGCGTTAAACGTCTCTCACTCAACCTGGACAAAAGAGAGCCATGTTCAAACAATACGCGTTATATATACATAACAACATCCTTTCCTGCGTATTTTTGTCCACCGCTTCCCCCCTCCCCTTCTAAAAAGTTGTCTATTAGAAAGAGGCCTATTGAGCCAATACGAGAGAGTAAAAATTCAGGATAAGACGGACCAATGCGAAAGAGAGAGAGAGAGGGGGGGAGCTTCAGGGATTGGAACGATCGCGAAGGTTGAGCCCAACCTCCTAATCCTGGAACTTTGTTGCTTGTTATCCACCATCTTGACCTTGTTTCCCGCCATTCTTTTATACGATACAAGGTATTTATCTACTCTGATGTATTGGTTTCTTCAGTCACCGCAGTTTTATGGCTATCCGCACAGTCTTTATTCTTTTTCCGTCCCGTGCAACATGCTTTTTCCTCCGACCTGCTTGTTTTTGGTTTCTCAATGTTTTGCTCTTCCGAAAGCATCCATATTCTCCCCCACAATCTAAACAACAGACGCGCTTCGTAACACACGCGTGTTCAATGACGAGGAATTAACTAAAACTGGCTAAAAAAGGTAAAAAGCTTATTGAAGTGATTACTTGAACAATTGTTGCTCAACGTTTCTTTCTAAACCACTTCCTGATCGTTGTTTAGAATGAAACATGCTCTTCCCACCGACGAACCACATTCAAAGACGGACGTGAAAACAAACAAACTAGAGTAAACACAGGGCATTGTTATTACCCGCAGCTGCACTGCATCTTCAGCACAAGTGCCTTGCCCTGACCCGCACCACCTAAACGTTAGTCCGTAAAAGAGGGAGGAAGAAAGGGCGACAAAAACAAATAAACAAAACATCAACATCCGTGATCAACACGAGGTACAAGAAAAGATGGCCAAAAAGAGCTTCACTTTAACTCTCACACACACCATACTAGCCAGACTCTGCAATTCTTTAATTCCTTGGCCCTCTCACATTTCCTCTTTCCGTTATTCATCCCTGCTCCACGCATCAGCGAGCGGCTTTTGCTTAAATTGTTTCCGGGGGGGTTCTCCAACCTATTTAAAAGTGCAAGCACGTCCATTCCTTCCATCTCTCTACTACGTAGTAGGTTTCTTCAGAAGCCCATGTTCCATTTAACTCTGACCCCTGTCTCATTAAGTGGCTGCATGCGCCAACTTCAGGGGTGTTGTTTTTTTCTGCGTGCCATACGTAACTCTGGAGAACAAGCACTTGAACCTCTCAAATTTATGCATGCTCACCGCCTTACTTGAGTTGTACCGTACAGACTGGTACAACAGAGACCTTAAATTTTGTTCGTCTCCATGTTCATTCTTTCGTGAACAATGAGACCTCGGCCACTTTATGTGTCTCGTTATTTTTATCCTTCACACATCACGTTTCTGATTTGGGTAGCTATGTTTAATGATTTATTTGTGGTCGCTACCGTTTCTCATGTCACATTGACCCTGTCGAGTAGGTAGCCAAGATCCAACGGATGTTCTTGCATACATCTTCGCTCACGTCTTCATGCGTGGATGAGATCTATAAATTCTCAAGAGTAGCCGGTAAAATAGCTGAGTACTAACCTAGAAAGGGGGAGAAACAGAAATAAACATGTCAACAAATCTGTGATATAAAGTATCATACACTATCGGAACGTCGCTCACCTCCAAAGTCTAGAGCCGCGTCTACCTACACTCAACCATTCACTTATCCTACATGCTGCAAACGAGAATGAGAGAAATGGCATAGTGTGATATTTGTGTCAGGCACGCCCTCCAATCTACAAGATTGGGATGTTTGGCAGCAAATACGCTAGCAGTGTCTCACGCAAAAGACCCGGAATCATGACAACGTTCTTTAGTGTTTTAATTATTCTGTAAAATTACCGACATGTCAAATACCATGGAAGAAATGAGTTGGCCTCAGTGAACTACACCATACATGTACTCATCCATGAGCCTCGGCATGACCTTTTTGCTTTCTGGCCATTACTATCTCATATTTGACAATCATGCCAAGTACGTTCCCTCACGTCGATGTCAGTGACCCTGCATTCAGTTCATATTCATGGCCCCCAATCACTACAAGGTGGTATCTTAAAGTCCAATGGACCCCAGTGGGCCTGCACTCTCCCTTTGTTACATCTCAACATAGTCTGAGACAATCCATTTGAGAAGTCAGACCATGACTAAAGCCAAGAGGCGCCCTTTCTCATACCTCACATGGAGAGCCTGCTCCCATGTTACTATGACGACAAGAACCCTTCCTCCGAATCACTCATGGCCACCACTGTTTACAAAAACATAAGAGTCAAGGATGTCATTCTTAACCAAGCCACGCAAACTTGGCCCTGCTGGTGTTTTGAAGAAGTCTAGCTAAACTAAATAGGACACTGCTCTCTGCAGTAACACCGTCCCTTCTGCCTCTTGAAGAGAATAGGCATGACGACCGTCTTTTGTGCCGCCCATAATCACGCTACTGTAAACTCCAGGACTCTCGCCCCGTACCTCATAAATGGTCGTTCCGGCTGCCAATGTGCCATCCTCAAATACTGCCCAGAAACCGTTTCCCTTGGCGCCTGGCAATATCCTCCTCAACATAAGTGTTCCGTGACCGCACGAGTCATTTACAGATCGTCGTCGGATTGCTCGCCAGGCAGGGGCATGGCGGCGGCCTCGTCCATCTCCTTTCGGTACTGCTCGAGGAGCGTCTCGTCGACCTGGGCAGTGGGGGGAGCAAGAGCGGGGGCAGCAACAAACTCCTGCGATATAGGTTAGCAATTGTTGTCTTGATCAACTTTTGTTTTTGGTTTAAACGGGCTTCACATACGAGCTGAGGGTTGCCGACAAGCTTGCGAGCGAGCCAGAGGAAGGGCTTCTCGAAGTTGTAGTTGGACTTGGCAGAGATATCGTAGTACTGAAGGTTCTTCTTTCGGTGGAAAGTGATGGTCTTGGCCTTGACCTTGCGCTCCTTCACATCGACCTTGTTACCGCAGAGAACAATGGGGATGTTCTCGCAAACTCGGACGAGATCACCTGTAATAGTTGCGTTAGTCAAATCTGACTGGAAATCTCACAGGCAGGTTACTTACGGTGCCAGTTGGGGACGTTCTTGTAGGTGATACGGGAGGTAACATCGAACATGATGATACCGCACTGGCCGTTGATGTAGTAACCGTCACGGAGACCACCGAACTTCTCCTGACCAGCGGTATCCCAAACATCGAACTGGATCTGACCAAAGTTCTGAGACAAATTAGCAACCTGCAGACGCAATATGAGATTGTTGGTCAAAGACTTACGGTGGTGAAGCCAAGAGGGTGAACCTCGACACCGAGGGTGGCCATGTACTTCTTCTCGAATTCACCAGTCAAGTGACGCTTGACAAAGGTGGTCTGTCGGGCACGGGGATATCAGTCAGCGACGTCGTTCAGTAGAGTCTTGTTGGGCTTCTCGCAAGCAGAAGCAGAAGCAGAAGCAGAAGCAGAAGCAGAAGCAAAAGCAAAAGCAAAAGCAGAAAACGACAGCTAACGATGTTCACACAGTTTATCATGGGCATGGAGATGATCTACACTCAGCTACCAGGCAAGAAGTGGTACATCATCCTCGACGACGACACCTTTCTAATAAAGCCATCGCTGTACCTGCTGCTAAGTCACATAGACCCACGCAAACCGCACTACATTGGCAACGCCGTCGGCGACTACAAAGGACGGTTCGCGCACGGAGGGTCGGCCATCCTGATATCAGGCGAGGCCATGAGGCGTTTATTCGACCACCGGGCCATCGTCAACGAGGCATACGCAGAGTCCATGTACGAGACGTGGGGAGACCGGTTGGTAGCGACGACGCTGCAGAAGCTGGGCATCTACATCACAGAGAGCCACAACCACCACTTTAACGGGGAGCCTCCGTCGATAACACGCATCTGGGGCGACCGGTTCTGCTCCCCCCTCGTGTCCTTCCACGGCCTGCGCAAGCCTGGAGAGATGCTCCACGTGGGGCAGGTGCTCGCGCCGGTGAAACAGCCGGTGCTGTGGCGCGACGTGTGGGGTCTGTTCGGTGGCTCTCCCATGTCGGAGCTCGAGGGCCGACCTACGGAGCTG
Source organism: Fusarium domesticum (assembly GCA_013618395.1). NCBI lineage: Eukaryota > Fungi > Ascomycota > Sordariomycetes > Hypocreales > Nectriaceae > Fusarium > Fusarium domesticum. The sequence goes on along the minus strand of JABFEV010000933.1, from coordinate 51,282 downwards.
ACGGCGGACCATGTGGGGAAGCCGGATGAGCACACCCGGACGTGGGGGGACGTCAGAAGCGCCAACGCCTGTCAGGCCAAGTGTCAAAAGAGCGGACGACAGTGCCTGGCCTGGACGTACGAGATGGAAAAAGACAGATGCCACACGAGCCCGTGGCTGCTTCTGGGGGCCGATGACGCTACCGGCAAGGCCTCAGGGGTGAACTGGCGCCAGATAAGGCCTCTGCTCAACGCCTGCTGAGGGCGAGACAGACAGAGCTGAAGTTGGCCGAGGATACATAGACTCTTTTTTTTTTTTTTTTTTCATATGTCTCCCGGATTTCTGATACGTACCGAGTTGATGCATAGGTTGCTTCGGGATGAGACCCCCTTTGGACACCTTCTTGGACACAATCCTTTGATGATAAGTATCAGGCATGATGGCCGTTATACTGGCTGACCCTTGTATACATAACTGATTTGTATAGCATGGATGGCCATCAGCTATTACTAGTTGTATTACCCTTCCCTCCCAGTTGAAGTGCTCCATTTTCTTACACTTCGCGTTGTCTAATACGTACCATCCACACAGAACGATTAGTCATATAAACACAGGATAAACACAGGAGGCTCATTGCAAGGTACATTGCTGTGTGATTAGCCCACCTGTTGTGGGAGCAGGAATATCCTTGGGATCTTCAGCTAGATGTGGAGAGATTGACATGTCCCAATCTACAGACGAGACGAGGGCCCGAATATAAAACAGAGGGAACGGGGGCTCACTGCTCAGAGACAGACGACTGCAAACCCCAGCGGGATCATCAGATGTAGAAGCCAGAACCAGAGGGCGCCGTTGTGTACAAATAAAACCCACTGAGAAGTCGGATAATACGGAAACCTAGTAAGAATTCGGCTAATACGGAATGTCGTGTAACGTGAGATTCCTTGTGCAAGTGAGGCTTGGACCCTGACCGGTTCGGGGGATCGTGATGCTCATTTGAGGACTCGTACCCTTGCTAGTTACCGTGGCGAGGTTATCCAGGAGCCGGGGAGGGCCCGTCTCTTGGGGAATTAAATGCTGCTATTATTATCATGGGTAAAAAGCTAATGGGAAAACCAGGAAGGGGAGTCGTGGAGAGAAGCCTTCACAGGGGGCTTTTATGGGGGCAGTTAGGAGATTTGACGGCGGGCGGTGGTGTTGTATTATGTAACGTTGGCATTGGTGTTGACATACTCCGTACCTACCTTGGACTAAGATTTCGTTTCTTTGACAACAGATGCTTAATAGCGGTTTTCTCAAAGATAATCATGATGCTTGAATGGCGAATCACTAACAAAAGAGGCAGTTCGTTAGGTAGAGTCCGATAAGCCAGTAGTTGGGGTTCCGCAGAGGTTGATTGTCGTCTCGTCTTCGCTTGTTGGTAAAGTCACTCGACGGACGAATTCGGCGGACGAAGTCGACGGTGTCTTATTACTACTATTTCTCTAGTGAGCACTGAGCTCCATCTACAGGGGTCGGTACCTACATTAGTGCCTCCAGTGACTCGGAGACGAAAAAGCATATGAGTGACTGGTGAATGGGTCCTCGATTTGCTACGGGGCTAGTACCGGTAATATGTTAGACCCGTGAACAACATGTGGGGGAGGCGGGAGGCGGGAGACGGGAGACAAAGACCTACCTGTTGTGGTTCGTGAGGTTATCGACATGTCCAAGAGGGAGATGAAACTCGAAAAGATGTGTATTTCTTGAAGAGTTCAAGTCCGTGAACACGCCCCTCGATTATCACGCCCTTCCATATCATCGACAGCTAGTTCGGAAAATAGGGGCGTCATCTGTCATTACTACTAACAAAGGCTCTCTCCTACCCTGGCAAGCTCAAAACCATGTTTTGGCACACAATCGAGCCCCGGTCGTCGTTGCCTTGTCGACCCGTTGTAACCTGGTACCTACGGTATAGCATTAGGTGTGCCCAAGTTTGTGGATGCGGCAAGGTAAGTATCCTCGAATTGGGGGAAGCTCATTTGTGAGGCTGGTAAAGCTGTCAGACCATTCAATTGGCGCGTGAAGTCAGATGTCTCCTTGGTCCGCAGGATTGAACTGTGTACTAGTTGTAAGTGAATAGTTAAGCCTGTTGCGAATGGGTCAAGGTACTACATAGTATGCAAGGCCTCGTGGGTGCTGGGAGACTACCTGAAAGAACTACTAGGTTCATGGATGAGGTGGCGGGGGTTTGATTGTATAACTTCTGTTGTTATAAGTGGACGATCAAATCACATGGGTATGCGTGTGCGTGTGTGTGTGTGTGTGTGTGTATATGTGTATGCGTGTTTGTGTGTTTATGTGTTTGTGTGTTTGCGTGTTTGCGTGTGTGCCATGCTTTTTGGATTATTCGTCAACATCCTGGCCATGAAGCCGAATTGCGCTTATTTTCATGCCGTTTAAAACTTCGACTTCGTTGAGCTTTGTTCTGCTTGTCTCTGCCCCATGCTGAGATATCCATGCTACAAGGATACCTAGTAATGTTCCTCTTGTAGAGCGAGTACCTCTACCGGGGAAGACGGGGGTAGGTGAGGTAGGCTGGTAGCAATAATTGTCGTTGAGACTGACGCTCTTCTAGAGCGTTTCAAAGACAGGCTGGGATGGAAGAGGGCCTTAGAATTGTGATGTGCTTGGCCTGCCGGGCCATGTGACATTTCCATGTTACAAAAAGAGTCCCAAGTTTCCGGGTCTTCGGTTGTCAAGAGCGTATCGAAGTAGGTTGTCAGGGTCTAGGATGTAGTCTACTACATTGTATATTGACATTTGGGCCTGACATGATATGATACCTGGCCCTACTACAGTTTGGATCTTCTGTACCTGCCCTACCTAGGTGCCTATTATATATATAGTACCTACCAGGCAGGTAGGTTTCATCTGGTAGTTGGCTTTGTTTATTGAGCTTATTGTTGCAGTTGCTCTTACCTGCTGAATGTAATATACAATCAAGTTCAGTTTGAGTTCATGTAGGGAAGGCAAGGTAGCTTTCACCCAATCTGGATGTGCGCTCCAATGATAATCCGAACCTTCCTGTGTCTCAATGCCCGTCTTGCCTTGCGCGCGATTCTTATCGCGCCAGTGCCGCCGTTTTTTTCTCTTCTTTTCCCCCAACTCCCGTCTTTCTAATTACAATTGGACTGTTGAACATACCAATCATCATTCTGGTCTGACCAGAGTTTGCAACCTCTTGTTAAACTGTATTCACAAGCTCATTGAAACGTGCAATAATCAAGTACCTAAACCTACCCATACCAACCTCTGGATAGGTAGGTAGGTAATAAGTAGACCACGGTCTACAAAGTCCGAGTGTACCCACCAAAAACTTGTAATCCTCGGCCACGACCACGGCCAACACCACCACTTCCACCACTCTCACCACTACTACCACCTCCCACCCGGCAGCCAGGCAGGGGGCAGCGACTTCGATGTCTGAGTACGACAGCTACAGACCAACCTTATCTGCATGCCGATCTCAAGTCTCAGCTCCCTTGTGCTTCTTACGATCCTCCTCGTCCTCCTCGTCCTGCCTCTGTTGGCCTCTTTTTCCTCGGCCGCCCTCCTCACTGCGGCCAATACAACCTCGATCATCACCGCGCCCGCCGTCGCATTGGGCTGCACCGAACCGTGTCGCGCCGGCGATAGCTTCGATCTTCTTGTACCGGCCCCGCTACTGCTACTCGGCCCTTGTTCCGGAGTTGCTCCTCTCAAAATCTACTCCTCCTTGCCACGCCGCCCTGGTAGCTGTCCAGCTTCCCTGTCCACCACCAAGGCCCTTCTCCGTGGTCTAGGGTCGCATCCCCTGGTCGCCTTCCCTTCTTCCTGACTCTTACCTCGTGGCTCCATAAAATTTTCTAATTAAAAACAAGATGGCTCAAGACCACCACGGGCAGAGTCACCGTGACTCTCCTAGTAATTCATCCGCCTCGGCTCCAACGACGACAGCGGAAACAACTTCAACCTCTGCAGTGACAGTTTCTCCTTTGCTTGCTGCCATCGCGCTCCCCACCACCTCGTCAGCTCCCCCCTCCACGTCCGCGCCTGCGCCAGTGCCTGCGCCCGCCTCCGCCTCCGTCGAGACAACCCTACCACCTCTAGCTACTGCAATCGCCGCGTCTCCGGTCCATCCTCCGTCGACTGCTGCGGACTTCCCGACCGCCTCGACCGTTTCTGGGCCTCCCGCCTCCACCGAGCCTCCCGCCTCCACCGAGCCTCCTGCCTCCATCGAGCCTCCGGCCGCCTCTTCTGCGCCATCTCCAGCGCCAACTTCCACGCCGGCTTCCGTGATTACTGCGGTCACAATCCCTCAGCAGAACGGCGATAGCCAGGCGTCTGATGCTGTACCTGTGCCGGATTCAAACCCGGAAATGTCTGGTCAGCATCCAGGAGCTCCCCATGGCCTGCCTGTGAATTATCAGAGTTCCTCAGCACAGTATGGGTCGACGGTCGGCTCAGCCACTCCTCAATATGGCTCCTATCCTGCTGTAACGAACCAGCCGGCCGATTCCTACCGACCGAATCCGGTACCTGTGGGAAGCAATGTCATGTCCCTGCCCAGCATGAGGACTATGGACTCGGTACAGCAACCAGTAGGCTCGTCCATGTCAAACACACAGAACATGCCCATGAACATGTCCATGGCGTCCGGGACGGGGGGACTGCCGTTCTACGGACACCCTGGGATGCCGCTTGGTAGTGGATATGGTCTGCCCTCGGATCCTATGGCTCGGTACACTTTACCTCATGACCCTCGGCTTATGGGCCACCGGGGTCCCAAAAAGGTATGTTGATGAATGGCCGAAAGAGCTGATTGAGCTCTCTGGGTAAATGTATCTGGACCAAGTGACTGACGTCCATGTTCATGGGTTGCAGGAAATCAAGCGCCGGACCAAGACTGGTTGTCTGACGTGTCGAAAGCGTAGAATTAAGGTGAGCAGTGTTCTTGTTCTTGTATCCTCTCTGACGGCCAAAAGCCGTCTCTTGCTATCAAACGAATTGGGAATTCTAGGGAGGCCTGGCCTGGCTGGGACAGAGCGGTCAGCTGCAAGACGCGTGTCTAGCAATTACATGATCGATCTGATCACACTCAGTTGCGACTCGGCCGCGAATATGCATATACCATGGATCACTGGCACGACATGCAAATGAGTCGCTTCTGTAGCGTTCCCTCTTTTCGTTCCCCGCCTACCATGTGAAGCCCTACCGAGCCGAGCCTGCGTCTAGAACCAATGTCAAAAGATCTGACCTGCGACATTGCAATCCATTGCTGAGTCGATCTCCCCCAGCCATTGTTTGGACTGTCCGAAGCTTGTCATTGGCTGTGCGTTCGATGTTGCGCGCTTGCCGAGGTGTTTGCTGCAACGGGCCTCCTATCGCGGCTCTGTCAGCGAACCGCGTTGGCTCAATCGTGCCCCTCGTTTACTATGGTGGAGATGCCTAACGCCCACCATTCATCTTCTGACATTTCTTTGCCAGTGCGACGAAACACATCCCACCTGCAACAACTGCAAAAAATCGAAACGCGAGTGTCTAGGATACGACCCTATTTTCCGACAGCAGCCGGGTGGTCAGTCCGCCTCCAACATCCAGCCAGCGCCGTCTGCTCAGAGAACCTCCCCCGCCGTGCCCAGCTCCATCCCGTCGTCGATTCCTCCGCCAACCGCGTCGACCGCTGCGCTAACCGCTCGAGCCACCAACTCATACGGTAACCAGCCGTCCATGCTGCCAAGTTCATACGCGACTACGCATACTTTGACCTCGAGCCCGAACCCTCCGCTGACGTCGCTAAACTACGATTCGAACCTCTCCACCGCCTCTTCGACGCCGATCAAGAACGACACCGGATACGAATACCCGACCTCGGTTGATCCTTCGCTTCAGAATCACGCTTCATCCACGCTTCAGGACGGTTCAAGACAGCTCGACCAAAAGCCTCTGGCCGATAATAACTTTCATCTCAGAGGTGGCGCCCCCTACTATGCTTGATTTCCCCCTCGTTCGTCGTTTGCTTCTGCTGTAAGGACATCAACTTACGCATGTTCTCTTACAGCCAAGAAAATGAAGATCGACGAGATTATTAACCTGCTGGGAACAACACCGCCACTCCAGCAGGCAACTCACGACGAACAGACCCTGGCCGAAGTCACAAAGGTATACCACGAGATGTACGCGCCGGGGCTCAGCTCTTTCTTCGAAACTTCCTGGTACTATTTTATAGAGAATGGCAAGATGGCCTTCTCTCGAGACCCAAGATTGATCGACTTGATGGCTTCTTTCCTGAGAGTTCTGGAAGCTGTCAGGGCCAACGATCACGCCCAAATGGCACACTCCGGTATCCTCGAGACGCGAATCGTCTGGGAACTAGCTCGCTCCTCCTACCAGAACCCCGACATTGCCGCCCCCGGCAGCGTTGTCAGTCTGCCTCGCGACGACGACTTGCGAGAAGTCAAGAAGCGGGTGGAAGTTGTCGAAGCTCTCTTATGCGCAGACTATTTGGTCTTCAACCCCCTTTGCCCCCCTGTTCAGGATGTCGATCAGCAGCGTGTTCGTCAGTTCGAGTTCTGGTACAATCTTGGCGAGTTTGTCCGAGCACGGGAGCACCCAACTTCGCCGGCGACCACTAAGGCCAGAGAGGACGTGCTGACCAGGATGCGCTATCTTCTGGACGGCCGCGAAAACCGAGATGTGCTGTACTCGATTGCAGTTGTTCGAGAGCTGGCCCCTCGCTTTGACGCTGGCTATGGTAATTCTCCTCCCGACCACCTTGACGAGAGCGACCCCAAGAACAGGCTAGCGGTCGCGTCCAAGTTCATTCTAGACGAATCCCAAGTCACAGGCGGAACCACGAACGTTGTGAGGCGCTTCAGTGACATCGCGTTCCGGGCTCTTGTTAATCCCGGCGTCAATATTGTTCGAAACGTCTAGATGTTCCTGCCATCAGGAAGCGATGAGACTCGTATGTAACTGTCGCACAATATCATCTTTTCCTATGTTATATCGTCTCTCATTCTATGGTTCCTCTGCAAGCCATCAGTCACGGCCACAAATTGGTCATCTCTAATTTCATTCCTTGTTGTTTTGTTGAATGGCATGGCGAGGGGACATATAAAAGTTTCTTTTTTCTTCTTTTTCTTTCCAACATACTATGCTTTCAACTGGCGTTCGAGCCCTCACGGGGGTTCTGGGAGGCATTGTTGTCTTTTTAGTTCTAATATCCCTTGTCTATACGACCTCTATATCGTCAAGGTCGCGGCGTTTCACAGATTTTCGAGCCACAACGGCAGAGATGTATTGCATCTTTAATGCTACTGCAAGGGTCGCAGTAGAGGAGCAGAGGGAGAGAAGAAGGGAGAGAAGAATGGCGAGAGAGGGATCATGTGTTGGTGGGGAGAGACTGGGAGCATCTCTTGTGGGATCGCGGTCTAGACTAGACTGGAGCTGGAGAAGAAGGCTTGATACCAAACGGCGGCAATTGTTCATCTTGTACAAACATGGGGATGCTTTAAGCGCGCCATTTGACCTATACCCGGCGCGAATAGATGGGTTCTGAGTGTTGTTGATTGATTGGCCTGTAACTTGACTTTAGGATCGTCTCGTTGGTGAGGTTGTGCTACCCATGATGATCGAGCAAGCGAATCATCTACCCACTTGTAGATAAGGCCATGGGGTTGGGTGAGGAAGGGCCATGGCTGCAATCATACGGAACTTTTGTGATACTATGTAGAAACAGAGGGTCTTGGGTTGAATGTCTGACATGGTTTGATCGATTGCATGTGACTCATGAGGGATGCTTATAAATACTTACACTCATATATGAAGACAAACTTCGTCCTGTTCTAGTTGTCACATGTCTCCGCTTCGAGACTATCCAGTATATCATGGGAAAGCCTGGCATTCTCCATCGCCATCGCCGCCGAGCGAAGAGCCTGGCACGATACTGTTCGAAACAGAACGTCTTGTTGTACGGCGTTTGCTCCCCAGCGGTGCACCGGCGATGGCATTGGCAGGCAATGATCCCTCGGTAGCTGCCAATCTACGATCACGCTTCCCATCACCATACCACCCGCATCTTACACAGGTTGGTGTACACCTTTTTTTTCTTCTCACACAAGGCTGTTTTTTTTTTTTTTTTTTTGAGAATTGTCGATAGCACAGCATGTTTACTGTTGAGGAGGGTAGAGGACTGATAAGTTTCTTTCGACAACAGGTAGAGATTCAATAATAAATCCAGTGCCAGGGGCAATTCGTCTTTGGTGGTTCGAGTATGGATGACGCCTTGAATATCTGGTTAGAAGAATACCCTTGATTCCTCGCAAGCGGGATGAGAAACTTTGTTGTCTCGGGATAATAAAATTAATGCATAAATAAATGACATGGTAGCGGAAATAACTCATCAACAATATCGATGCATATCAATGCTGTTTATTGTGAATTATCCCAAAGAAACTCATGTCTCGACCAAGGTATCCCAGTTGCTTTCAATCGACGGTAGGCCTAGTGCTCGGGTAATCGTGCAGTAGAATAAGTGGACGAGTAATGGTTCGCAGGTGATTGGTCAGCCCTCCGTAAGAATAGTTGTTCCGAGCCCACCACCAAGAACGAAAGCTCTCAGTTTCTTGAGATGGCCGGACCGCGGGAGATGACGGGCACAACCACGACGGCGAATTCCCCTCTATCAATCAGCCATTGAACCTCGAGCCAGAGGCCCTTGCCGGGAGACTCTCCGATTCTTATTCATCTCGTGTCGAAACCGGCCCTCATTCGACCCATTCTCGATCACTCCCATCGAAACCCACCCTCTCCTCACAATGGCGACCCTTCACAGACTCGCCAGCACAGGCGCCAAACGTCTGTGTCTGCGACCTGCAACCTTTGCCTCTCGCTCCTTCTCGACAACTTCCCTTCGAAAGTATGCTGCCGTCGAGCCCATGGCCACGAGGCTCGTCCCCGTCGATGAAGACTTTGGCCCGTCCAAGGACATCTACGGTTTGTCCAGCAGCCAGCCAGGCGCCACCAAGAAGTCGCGCGGCGAGGACTCGGTCGAGGACCGCAAGGTCCGCCACTACACGGTCAACTTCGGTCCTCAGCATCCCGCCGCTCACGGTGTGTTGCGTCTGATTCTCGAGCTCAATGGCGAGGAGATCGTCCGAGCCGATCCTCACGTCGGTCTGCTTCACCGAGGTACCGAGAAGTTGATCGAGTACAAGACCTACCTCCAGGCTCTCCCCTACTTCGACCGACTCGACTACGTCTCCATGATGACCAACGAGCAATGCTTTGCTCTCGGTGTCGAGAAGCTTCTCAATGTCGAGATCCCCGAGCGAGCCAAGTTTATCCGAACCCTGTTTGGCGAGATCACTCGAGTTCTCAACCACCTGATGTCCGTCCTCTCTCACGCTATGGATGTTGGTGCTTTGACTCCCTTCCTTTGGGGTTTTGAGGAGCGAGAGAAGCTCATGGTAGGTTGCAAGTGGGACTTGATTGGGTATCAGGACTGACCAAGATTCTAGGAATTCTACGAGCGTGTCTCCGGTGCCCGTCTCCACGCCGCCTACGTGCGCCCCGGCGGTGTTCACCAGGATATTCCTGTCGGTCTTCTTGACGACATCTACCAGTGGGCTACTCAGTTCGGCGACCGTATCGACGAGACCGAGGAGATGCTGACAGACAATCGTATCTGGATCGAGCGATTGAGAGGTGTTGCTGTTGTTCCCGCCGCCGAGGCTCTTAACCTCTCCTTTACCGGTGTCATGCTCCGTGGCTCCGGTGTGCCATGGGATATCCGAAAGAGCCAGCCTTACGATGCCTACGACCAGGTCGAGTTTGATGTCCCCGTCGGCACCAACGGTGACTGCTACGACCGATACCTCTGCCGCATGGAGGAGTTCCGACAGTCCCTTCGCATCATCCACCAGTGCCTGAACAAGATGCCTGGTGGCCCCATCCGCTGCGAGGACTACAAGGTCTCGCCCCCTCCGCGAACTGCCATGAAGGAGAACATGGAGGCCCTCATCCATCACTTCCTCCTCTACACCAAGGGTTACGCCGTGCCCCCTGGTGAGACCTACTCCGCCATCGAGGCCCCCAAGGGCGAGATGGGTGTCTACGTTGTCAGCGACGGTAGTGAGCGACCATACCGATGCCACATCCGAGCCCCCGGCTTTGCCCATTTGGCTGGTTTCGATCACGTCTCCAAGGGTCATTTGCTGCCTGATGCTGTGGCGGTTATTGGTACTATGGACCTGGTGTTTGGTAAGTTTCCCCCTTGATCTATTTGCAAGTGCTCGTAAGCTAACACAAACTGCAGGTGAGGTCGACAGGTAGATGGGAGAGGAAAACAATGAAGTTAGATTGGGTTTCTTTTGTTTGTAATCATAGCTCACTTAGGGAGACCACGGTAAATACTCCCATGAATGGTTGTGGCTTGAGCGAGAGACAGTGAAGCAGGTGGTGTGCATGTCGCGAAGTAGTAGCTGTGAAGTAGAAAATGAAACTTTCCCCATCGCGTTTGTGGCAGGGTCTATTACTACAATTGTATTACATTGGATGGTTGTACATGGTAGAAAGTACACTGAGAACGGGGTCAGTTACAGCAGCTTGGAGCCACTGCTGGAAGCCTGCTCCATGAAGAAGTTCTTGAGAGGGCCCAGAGCATTGACTGCCTTGAGACCGAGAGATCGCATCGGGATCAGGGGCCCGCTCTCGACCGAGTAGAGCTTATGCAGCTTGTCACAGATTCCCATGATGATGTGGTTGGCGGCATATCTCTCCGAGGCATACGACTCGAGTGACAGTTGCGTTCCAATATCCTGTCCGTGTGCTACGGCGTACTCAATAGTCTGCGCCAAGCTCTGGACATCGCCTTGTCCCTGATTCAGGCCCTGGCCGGCAAGGGGGTGAGTCGTGTGTGCTGCATCGCCAACGAGAGCCACCCGCTCGCCGATATAAGTGTCGGCGTGACGGAACTTGAGGGGGAACGAGGCGACGGTGCCCTCCTGAACGCCGACAACAGTCTGGGGAATCGACTCGACGTCGATTGGTGTGTGCTGCTTGCGCCAGGACAGCTCCTCCTCCTGGCCGTTCTGCTGGCTATGAAGGAAGCCAATGTCGACAGAGCTGAGGCGGAAAGCAGCGTTGACCATGGCAATAAAATCCTTTGGCGAAAGGCTCTTGAGGAGGGCTGCCTTCTCTGGCGTTGTAGACCAGACCAACGAAGCGTGATTCCCGGGAAGAGGCAGCATGGCTACGGGGCCGGTTGGCAGGAACCTCTGATAGGCGATCTTGCTGAAGTCCCCCCCCCAGCCCTCGCCTTCAAGCTGGAGTGTAGCCACGACGCCATGTCTACCATAATCCCACCCGCGACTGTTGATGCCGGCAAATGCTCGCACGGGACTGTTGGCACCGTCTGCTCCGACAAGGAGCCGGGCTACCAGCGACTGGCCGCCCGACAAGTTGACGATCGGCCACTCGCTCAGGTCCGCCTCCTCCGTGTCCTCGCCGAGATCCACGCTCTCCACCTTTGTCTTGTCAAAGACATCCACGCCACCAAGTTCCTGGAGTCTGCTGAGAAGGCCGGATGTGAGGTTGAGGTTCTCGCACATGTAGGCAATGGTCTTTCCCGCGGTTGATCCGTGGGGCCAGTCGAACTCGATGCGCGCGCCGGTGATTCCGTCCCATACCTGCATCTCTTGGTAATCCTGGATGCGCTCTCGCTTCAGATGCTGCCAGGCGCCTATCGTGTCGAGGTATCGAGCGGATGCGGGAGTAAGGGAGCTGCATCGATTGGAGAACTGGTCGAGAGGGAGGTTGAAGGAGGAGACTTTGGAGAGATCCTGAGCTTCGACTAGGGCGACTCGGAGTCCGGCGGTGATGGGGTTGGAGCCTGTAGCGGTTTAGCAAAGTCACAAGAAGAGGCATAGAGCCAGACATACGAAGGGCTGTTAGAAGACTGAGACCAGCAGGGCCACCTCCGACACAGACGACATCGTAGATTTTGTCTTTGGAAGTGGAATATGTCCGTCGTGGTTGAGACTGAGATTGACGAATGCAGCTCCGGCAGATGAAGCCGGGCTTCCCAACGACTGCCCTTTTAGCCAGCATTTCGATTGACTTGACAAACAGATCAAATGGTCAATTGGGCAAGTCAAAGTCGACGCAGCACAATGCGTGTGAAGTGGAACGACTTAGCTTCAAATGCTTCGACCAACAATGTCGCTCCCCCGATTGAGTGGTTCGATCGTGGGATGTTCCGTGGCTGGAGCGTGGCTGTGGAGTGAGGGATCCGTGGCCGTGCATAGATGAGCATGTTGGGAGCGGGTCAAGTGACCAGAGCTCTGTGGTGCAGTAGTATCAGTTGCCACAGACAACGGCGCTAGTGCTCTTTATTGCGTCAGGGGTCTCTCATCAACACCTGTCTGCTGTCTTCGTACCAGATGATCTTTGTCCGGAAAGCCATCAAACCCCACCCTTTGCGAACAGTTTGATACGTCGTACTTTCTCAGATATCGTCTATCAGAGCGTCAGCTTTCTTTATTCATATCGCGTCACGGCTGCGGGTGTGTAAAGCAGGCCTATTCCCCATCACACTTTCACAAGCTTCGCCATCTAGCTTCCTATGAACGGGGCTGCCTGTTATTGATCCATTTATCTCTTTTACTCTCCTCGTTTATCTATTTGCCCTCCAAACATCATCTCCTTTTGAGTCGTCCTGGCATTTTCCCCATAAGCTACCCTGCCAAGGCAAGTATCATGGCGGATGTCGAAGATTATCTTGAGGAGGGCTTCGACCCTTCCAGGGTGACAATGCCTCGGTTGAGATCCATTCTCGTCACTCACAACGTCGAATACCCCGCGACGGCGAAGAAGCACCAGCTGGTCGAGCTCGTCGAGGACCATGTGCTTTCGCAAGCCCCTAAGCTTCGGGCTCAGCGAGCGCGAGCAAAGCGATCGAGCATGGGTATCGTCAATGCGGGAAGTGTTGAGGACACGGGAACATGGGATGATTACGATTTACCTCCCCCACCTACGTCCACGCGCCGACCGAGATCTCCGAGAAAGGCATCAGGTCGTGTTAAGAACGAGGATGATATTCTTTCAACTCCTGCGCCCAGAAGTCCTACAAAGCGAAGCACACGATCAGTGAGCCGAGCTCTGTCTCATGCTGACGACTCTGATGCTGTGGAATACGAAGCCCCACGATCAGTGCGTCGCCCTCGAAGGACTGTCACGCCACAGATCAAAGCAGAGCCAGAGGAAGAGCCATCCTACATTCAAGACAATGACGACAGTGTCTTCACTTACGATAACCCCTTTCAGAGCGGGAGCTCACCAGCTGTGGCCAAGACGCCGACCAACAGGCGACGAACAGCCGGCAACGAGATCGTCAAGAGCGCCAAAGCATCTTCTAGACGTCGGACCGACGGTTACAACGATGACTTTGAAGTAACGCCGCAACCTCTCAAGTACCGCCCTATAACACCCGACCTCCTCGAGCCAGGTGAGGAGTTTACGCCCGACGCCCAGCTTGAGCTTGAGGAAGCGGCAAGCAGAGGAGAGGCTCAGCTAGTTGAGCTCAGGAAGCATAATGGTCAAGTCGCTCGAAAGACCAGCTTCACCGCACCCTTGCTCGTGCTCTTTGTGGCCCTACTGGGCGCATACCTGGCCTGGTTCAGACAGGAGAAGATCGCCGTTGGCTACTGTGGTCTTGGGAGACCTGCCAAGACTCTTGTGCCACCAGAGGTTCCAGTTCCAGACTTTTTGGTCCCATACATTGAGCCCCAGTGCGAACCTTGCCCCTCTCATGCTTATTGCTACGGGGACTTCTCCATTCGTTGTGAGCCTGACTTCATCCTGAAAGAGCATCCTCTCTCCTTGAACGGCCTCGTTCCTATCCCACCTACCTGTGAGCCCGACGGCGAAAAGGCGCGTCGCGTCCAGGCCGTCGCTGACAAGGCTATCGAGGAGCTCAGGAACCGTCGAGCCCAATTCGAGTGCGGAGAGCTTGTAGATGAGGATGGCAAGAAAGAACATTCTCCCGCCATCCCAGAGCAGGAGCTTAAGGATACTGTTAGTCGAAAGCGCTCCAAGCGGTTGAACAAGGATGAGTTTGACGACCTCTGGGCTGCGGCTATCGGTGAGGTCACAGCCAGGGAAGAAGTCGAGGTTGTTGCAACTGAGCCGTAAGTTTCTCCTCTTTACCATTTGCCCTTCTCCACCAACATTTCTTCCCGCGACGACATCATAGCTTCACCTTCTGACCATGAACTAACCAGATCCGTTATTGACCCTACAGACCGGCCGGTTCCCCCGATCTTCCAAACAGAAGGCTATCGTCCACGTCTCTCGCTCGCCTTCCGCTCACCTGCGCGCTCAGGCGTTCCCTCCGACTCAGCCTGGCAAGATATCGACTCCCAATTGGACTTTTAATGGCGACCATCTTGGCCGTCTTCTACATGCGCGCCCGGTATCGCAAGCATGTCAAGACTTCGGCTCAGATCCCCGCGCTGGTTGACCTCGTCCTAGGACGATTGGCCAGTCAAAAGGAGCTAGGTGAGGAAGACGTTGACGATCCTTGGTTGTTTTTGCCCAACTTGAGAGATGACGTGCTTCGGTCCATTCATTCGCTTTCTGAGCGTGAACGAATCTGGCAACGTGTACGAGTCGTTGTCGAGCAGAACAGTAACGTTCGCACAAGCCAGCGTGAGGGCAGAAGTGGTGAGGTTGGTCGAGCGTGGGAGTGGATTGGTCCCCTTGCCGTAGCCGGAGATAGCGTCAGACGGAGACGTAGTGGCAGGATGTCACTCGGGACTGAGGTCAAGACAGAGTCCCCAGAAGGCAAGGGAACACCAGAAGTCAAGAAGTGGGAAGAGGCACGGCCAATCTACTAGGCCTGGGCTGTTGTCGATAGTACAAAACTAGTGTTTACTTATGGGAGGGGTTTGCTTGGATTCCTAAGACCTTGGAGTGGACTATTGTTGGTTGGCGTTGGGAGAGAGGTCTGGTGTTGTTATTTCATAATTCCCTATCTTGAGATATACCATAACTTCCTTCATTCGAAGATGATTTACTTTTTATTTATTTCTTACCGTCGCAGAGCACGCTTGCGATGTTATTGATTGACTGGAGCCAGTATCCTGACAAAAAGTAACACTAACTTGACGCTAAGTGTGATCTCGAGCAGATGAGTTACAGTTCATGTGTTTTACGAATAATTTCCAAGTGCTGGTGTTATGTCTTGTTTTATTGAGCAGAGGCGGTTCGGGCGATATCGGAGATTCCGACCCTTCCCGACCTGCAAAGTTGTAGCTTGTAAGGGAGCCCAACGAAATACAATTGAATCCTTCTCGACGACCTCACGGCTATAAACTTCCAGCTGAGGGAAAACTAAAGTCTTGATTGATTCGGCTAATGCACACGTGTTTGTTTTTATGACACAGGGGGGTTACAAAGGGAAACCGTGGAATCTGTAAATCGAAACTCTAGCGGCTTGTTGTTGGATTTATTGAGCCTTGGAGGAGACGATCTCTGTGGAAATTGGTTAGCACTGTGACAATCTTCGGGGACAAGCTTAAAGCAACGCACTCTCGACATCGGCAACGCTCTGCTGGAGGATCTGCTGGAGAACCTTGGGGTTCTCGAGCTCCTTCTGGACCTTGGCGATGACAGACTGAGCAAGCTCCTTCTGCTGTCGCTGCTTGACCTGGCTCTCGTATCGGACCCAAGAGTCGAGGACGGTCTTGGCCTCAGCGGCCAAGGCAGTCTTCTGCTCGAGCTCGAAAGCCTCAGACTCAAGCTTGGCGGTCTCCTACATAGCACAACCGTCGTCAGTAATACGTCCGAATCGGATCCGACGGCATCTCGGATTTACCTTGGAAACTTGGAAGAGGCTCTTGGTGACCTCGACAACGCTGCCCATCTGCTTGACGTCGGAAATGCGGGTCTGGACGGCCTCGGTGTGGTCGGCACGGGCACTGTTGAGGATGTTCTTGATCTTGTTGTTTTGAGACTCGGCCCACTCCTTGTAGGCAGGGCCACCGTACTTGATCAAGCCACCCCAGACGGAGAGAAGGCAGATAGCGATGATGGTCTCCTCGTTCATGACGTAGTACTCGTTGCTGAGACCGTAAATGGAGAGACCGGCGGCGCTGCTCAGGATGGCGGACTTGCTAAGCAGGCTGTTACCGGGGAGCGCATCAATGATGCTCTGGGCCTTCTTCTTGGGCTCCTCGGCGGGGACATTGCTCTGGTATCGCGCGGCGGCGGCGGAGACGGTAGGGACGGCTCGGCGAGCGAGGGAAGGTCGGAGGAGGGGAGCGCCTATACGTGGCAGAGTCAGCGTGTCGGAACATGAGCGTTGGGTCAATTGGGGTCGAATTGGCCAGAAATGGAGGAATTCGATCTGGAGGACGTACCGACAGCGCTGCGGACCAAGCGTGACGCCATTGTGAGATGGTTCGTGATGGGGGTATCTGGGGGCTTGACGTTGATCGGGGAGCTGGAAGTGAGGTTGAGGTTTTATCGCGCTAGCTCGGCAACAATCAAAAGCACGTGACCTGTAAATTGCTCTGCGTCGGAGGAGGAAGGAGGCTCCATGGCTCCTCTACTAGCCTAGCCATGTCTGGCCGGGATTTTGCCGTGCTCTCGGGTCTTGGCGTCTGTTAGATTTTGATTGGCTAAAATTTTGATGGTTTGGAGAAAGATTTCATATGTTTTCACTTCCATTAGTTCAACAACTGATGAGCAAACTGAAAGCCACGACAATTCGTTTTCATTGAGAATAGACAGCAGGACTTTCGTTCAAAAGACAAAATCTTGAGAGCTTCTCTCTTTCAAAACCTCGCTTCAAATGGCACCAGCTGCCTCAGCCGAGCGCTCCAAGCGCAAGCGGCTCTCGACAAATGAAAACCCTACTAAGCGACGAAGGTCATTAAGCAGTGATGAAGCCGAGGACCCCAACGCAAGGATTCTTTTGATGGAGCAGGGAATTCTGGAGTCGAGGAGGAACTATAACGACATCACCGTACTACTCACTGCTGCAAACAAGTTCTCAAATGGCGAGTCGGAGAGCATGCTGGCGACAGTGGCCCTCTGCCGCATATTCGTGCGGTTACTTACCCAGGGTGCCCTCATCGCCAAAAAGTCTTTGTCTGAGAAGGATCTGGTGGTTGTGGGCTGGTTGAAGGAGCAGTTTGGTGTCTACAAAGAGACTCTGCTGGCAATTCTCCGGGACGAGGAGCTGGCTCCTACGGCTCTCACTCTCTGCATGAGGACTCTCAAGGCCGAGGGTGAATATCTCTACGACAAGGAGGAGTACACATTCCCAAGGGCTTTCCTCCGAGAAATTGTGTCTACTCTGTTTGTAACAGACAATGAGGACATCACCAAGATGTATGTCGAAGAGTTTGTTGAACAGTTTGACGATATCCGTTACTACACCTTCAACTCTGTCAAGTAGGTCCCCTCCCGCTCTTTTGTATGGAATACGTCTGACTTCAAGTAGATACGCTGTGGAAAAACTGCCCGAGAACAGAGTGCCGGCCACCTTCTTCGACCGGTGCTTCAGCCTCTTGTCTGCCTTGGACGGTGTTCCAGAATCTGCCGACGAGCTCGAGGACTTTTACGTTTCCAAGCCCAACAAGAAGAGCCATCCTCTCCGCTCTGTCACTCAGCACAAGAAGCAAAGCCAGGAAGCATGGCTTGCACTGTTGACACTCGTCGACGAAAAGGAGGAGCGAAAACGCATTCTCGATATCATTTCCGCCGTAATCGCACCCTGGTTCACCAAGCCCGAGCTGTTGTCCGACTTCCTTACCGATTGCTACAACGCCGGTGGTTCCATGTCACTCCTGGCCCTCTCGGGTGTCTTCTATCTGATCCAGGAGCGCAATTTGGACTATCCTTCTTTCTACACCAAACTCTACTCACTTCTTGACCGCGATATTCTCCACTCCAAACATCGATCACGTTTCTTCCGTCTTCTCGATACGTTTCTCGGGTCGACACATCTTCCCGCCGCGCTGATTGCTAGCTTCATCAAGCGACTGGCACGACTGGCGTTGAATGCTCCTCCTAGCGCTGTGGTCTTTATAGCACCCTGGATATACAACCTCCTCAAGCGTCACCCCAGTTGCACCTTTATCATTCACCGAGAGACCCGAGACCCTGAGGTTCAGAAGCTCATCACTGAGCAGGGGGCCGAGGACCCTTTCCTCTTCGACGAGACGGACCCAATGGAGAGTCAGGCTATTGACAGTTGTCTGTGGGAGCTTGTTCAACTGCAATCACATTATCATCCCAACGTCGCCACGATTACCAAGATCCTCTCTGATCAGTTCACCAAGCATGCCTATAATATTGAGGATTTCCTCGACCACTCTTATGCCTCGGTAAGTACTCGTGTACACCCCCCGAAAGAGTAATGTACTGATAAGATGTAGCTCCTTGAGGCAGAAACCTCCAAAGAAGTTAGGAAGGCCCCTGTCGTCGAATTCCACATCCCCAAGAAGGTGTTTATGCCACAAGAAGGTCCAGAAGCAGAGCCGGATAGTCTCATCGTCAAGCTGTGGGACTTTGGGGGATCGCCGCAGACCACTGAGGTTGCTTGAGGGGAGAAGGAGTGCTTATGTTGGTGTAACAGAAGGGGAGTTGAGCTATGCATCGAAACTCATTGATAAAAGCATGCCAATTGGGTATACCCACGTTACCCCTGTCATTTATGGGAGTTCAGGATCAGGATATCAAAAGGCTAAAAAGAAAACCATGCTTTCCTCCGTCTCGACTTTGCTAGATATCTTTGCAATACGATTATCGACATCGTTTGTTCGTAAATTGCACTGTCGATTTATCATTCTGTCTGCGATGACATGTATGAATTTGTCCGAGACTATGCCAATCATCAAGTCGTGTTGAATGAATATTTGAATTAGGGTGTTAGTTAATACCTAGACCCGAATTGCGGGGAGCGAACAGCCACTAAATTGTGCAAACGAACCTTCCGGTTTGCATTTCAGGCCAAGGTCCTCGGTGCTACAGGCATTCTTTGATGGCTGACATCATCACCTTGCAACCGGGCCAGAGTCAGTCGAGGCACAGTTTCTGGCACGATAAGAACTTCTCGTTCACTTCTATTCTCTATAGCCACATTACCTGGCACGATTCCTCGTCTTTGGTCCCAGAGGCATCACTTATTATTTTGGGAACTCCATCAACATGTCGAGCAATCAATTCGCTCACCTGGCTAATCTTAACGAATCTCAATCGCTCGCCCCAACCTCCTCTCGTCCACCACTACCAGGTTCAGGTGCTTCGGCCTCCCAATCTACCATTTCGGCCGCCACCGGCGCAAAGCCTAGGAAGAGGAAGGGTCATCGCGGTGGCAAGAAGAAGCGATCACGCAGAAAGAGTTTTGCGGCTCTCGATGACGACGGCCACGATGAGGAACAACAAGCATCTGGTGAAGGCTTCTATAAGATGCAATCGGCCAACCTGAGCAGCACCAGCATCGATAGCGAAGCATTGCTCGATCATCGGTAAGCATTGACCCGTGGAATCATGGCAATTTGAGGATGTAGCTAAAACCATTTACCAGAGATCACCAACCAATGCGCATGAGACGGGCATCAACAGCTCCGGCCCCAAACTCACCTTTCGGAGGCCCGAGTGGTGGCAGTCGCTTACGACCGATATATCCAACTGTTGCCGAGGACGACGTAGGCGAGGCCAATCCATTCGATGAAACGGCTCCCCTGCTCAGCGATGGGAGGCAGCGGGGCTCGCAGACAGGCTTAGCCGCCTACGGTACCAGTGATCCTAGGTCAAGTCGACCTCGAAGTCGCCGGTTGTCTGATAGATCTTCTAAGACGAGATTGGCATCGAGTGGAAAGGATCGGTACGATGTCAATCACCCGCCCTCGGTGCCTGGGTCGCCTACCTTTGGCGGCGCCGATCGTATAGACTTGAGTCTTGGAGATGTCATGATTAGGGAGGCCATGAGCAGACACGATGACTCTCCTCAGCACTCACTTGCAGATATCGACGGGTTCTCTGGTGTCGGAGACGCCCTCGGAGACAAGCAATCAGAATTTGGCAGGAGAATGGCAGCCGAGGCCGAGCAGGATGTTTGCTTCCCGGGCCCTGGCATGTCCGAGATGGGAGACGATGAGATGCAGTCCAGAGCACACGAGCCTCGCCAGTATCGCACTCGTCGACGTCGCGGTCAGTGGCCCGACTTGTCTACCCTTGAAGAATGGAGTCATATGGAAAAGGAGGGCCGTAGCGAGGAGCGTCGTGTCAAGAAGATTACAGAGCCACAGCTCATCAATGGTCGGCTACGACCTGTCCGGAAGGGCTGGTTCCAGACGGACGTGGAGTCGCCATACCGCTTCACCTACTTCAACGAAGAGTTCCAGAGCACAATCCATAGCCAAACTATATCGGAGCTTGTGCAGCCTGGTAGCGGGTTCAGGGAACTCTTCGTGCCAGACCCCATCGTTCTGTCGGATGACGAAAGTGATGAGGAAGACCTTGACCCTGCCTCGCTCCCTTCAAGGCACAGGAACCTAAGCGGAGTTACAGAACACACGGAATCAAAGGTGACGACTCGCCAGCCATCTCTGTCCACTTTCAAAGATACCACCGACACTCGCGAAGGGTCTACATCTCCATTTAAAGATCCGCTTACGCACACAAGTTCGGCAAGCGAATCCGGTCGTGCTACCCCCTCTGGACGTAAGTCTGCAGAGCAAGGACACGCGAGTCAAACTCCGACTACTGAGTCTAAGGAGAAAATCATCAAGTACGGTGATCGACCCGTATGGTGGCTCGATATTCTCTGCCCAACAGAGCCCGAGATGAAGGTTATTTCAACGGCCTTTGGCATCCACCCGCTCACCGCAGAAGATATCATGTTGCAGGAAGCTCGCGAAAAAGTTGAGCTTTTCCGTCATTACTATTTTGTCAACTACCGGACCTTTGATCAAGACAACAATAGCGACAACTTCCTCGAGCCCATCGACATGTACGTCGTAGTCTTCCGTGAGGGTGTCCTCAGCTTCCACTTCTCCATGACACCTCACCCGGCCAACGTCCGTCGTCGAATCCGACAGTTGCGGGACTACCTGATTCTATCATCCGATTGGATTTCTTACGCCATCATCGACGATATCACGGATGTCTTCCAGCCTCTGATACAGAACATCGAGGACCAAGTCGACGAGATCGACGACGCTATTCTCAAGCTGCATTCCTCGACCGGGGACCGCATGCAAAACGATGGCAACAGGGCGGATGACTCCTCGGACGTTAACGGCGGCGATATGCTTCGCCGGGTCGGTGATTGCCGCAAGAGAGTCATGAGTCTGTATCGCTTGCTAGGCAACAAGGCAGATGTCATCAAGGGGTTCGCCAAACGCTGTAACGAGAGATGGGAGGTTGCCCCGCGATCAGAAATTGGTCTTTACCTTGGTGATATCCAGGATCACATTGTTACCATGACCTCCAACCTCGGCCATTACGAAAAGTAAGCTCCCGCCCACTCTTCCTAATCGTCATCAAGATGCTAACATCACGTCTAGAATACTGGCTCGATCGCACGGCAACTACCTCGCTCAAATCAACATTCGCATGAACGAGCGCCAGGAACAGACTGCTGATGTTCTCGGCAAGCTCACTGTTCTCGGTACCATTGTTCTTCCCATGAACATCATCACCGGTCTATGGGGTATGAACGTCTGGGTTCCTGGCCAGGAGTACGAGGGTGACCTTGTCTGGTTCTTCTGTATCACAGGAGGACTCGTGTTCTTCGGACTGGCATGTTTTATGATTGCCAAGAGAGTATACAACATCGTCTAGGATTACGCAATGGCCTTATTCCCGCCAGCAGTCTCTACGCCTCACTTTTCTCTCCTTTGTGCTACCTTCTTTTCCCATCCCGTTTTCGAAAACAGTATAGGCGATTTCCCATACCTTTATGTAACAAAAGGGGACGCAAAAGGCTTACCAAGTAGAATACCCGGCGTTTGGTGGATTGATTGAATACGGCTCAAGGTCTTTTTTTGCTTATAGGAGAGTGGTGTTTCTTGTTCTTCTTTGATGTAGTTTTAACGCGCGAGATATGATATACGGCATAACTTCGCTTGGATTTTAGACAGGAATTTGTTGAATTTAAGTGAGGCTTTATTCTGTTCAGTCGTCACTGTTGTGCTTACTGTTGCCCACGGCGCAACGACTCGTCTCGACTCCTCGATCTATTGTGCCCTAAATCTGAGCCCATGCCAATTTTTGCCCCTGTTCCCGTTCTCTTTGTCTTCCCAACTCTCCCTCTTCTCGAACAATATTACATCACAGGTGGACGCCATCTGTGGCACAGCCACCCTACATCACCAACCGGGGGATGGGGTCACAATAAGTTGATATTAGGATCATCACGCGAGTAAAACCCTTGGATAATATCAAATTTTGAGAAGATTTGATGCTGTATCTTTGTGTTTTGTATATATCTGAGCTCGGACTTGTCATTCAACACGAGCACACTACAATGTTAATACCTGCCCTCGTATTCGACTTTGAATCCATGGTATCAACCAAAGATTACGCCCTAGGCCGGGCATGAACCGTCTGAGTTTCTGTGTCCAACATCCCCTACAAGAAACCGTCCCTTTTATTTGCGTCCTCTCGGTTCTCTTGTCGACCAATCATTCATAGGTCACCAGCAACCGGTTAACGCCTAAACGCCTGCAAAATGCTGAATTGACAACCAAATCCTTCTCCCAGGCCATGATACACGGCTCTGTCCGTGTGGTCTTGGCAAAGTCCTTCATGCAACCCTGAATCTCTAACCATTCACCTTCGCGGCTGGCCAGCAAAGGTTGCTCGAAGGGCGAGGATCTGCTGCCTCTCGGCTTCAGGCAACATGTCGATCTGAGCCTGAGGCAGTTCCATAACTGCCCGCATAAGCGCATCAGGATCCTGACCAGCCGGTGCAGGCGCGGCAACGGGAGCGGCATATGGCTGAGGAGGCGCCTGGTAGGACATACCCGCGACCGGGGGAGTATTGCTGGCTCCAGGAAAAGCAGGCATAGGCGCTGGTGGATAAGTGGAGGCCGGAGGAGCTCCCGGCTCAACGACTGACTGAATGGCCTCGGGAGATACAAGGCCCATAAGGAGCAGGGCCTGGAAAACGGCATAGGCCAGTTGTGGGGCTTGTTGCAAAAGTTCCGTGGCACGCTGAGGTTCAGACGTCGCGAGTGTCTTCATCTGAACCAGGATATCGAGTAGTTGGGGTGGAGGAAGAGTCTCGAGGGTTCGCGAGATGGCATCAGTACATGTGACGCCCGGTGGTAGCTCCTTTCCAGCAGGTAAAGGAGGCAGATTGCTCGGTTGCGGGTTGTAACTGGGCGCCGCACCATTGGAGCCGTGTTGGTTGTAACCAGAGGGGGTGGGGTTGTTATCATCGTCGCCGCTCTTTTGGTCGTTTGAGAAATCCACGCGAAGCTTGCGGCCCATGATTTCGTAGTCGTTTAGATTGCGCACAGCCGACGAAGCAGAGTCTGTAACATATGGTTAGGCTTGATGAACACGAGCGCCCACCTTGAAAGAGCAGACATACCAGTATCGGGATAGTCAGCGAAACCGAAACCCTTGGGGCGTCCTGTCTCTGAATCGTAGACGAGGCGGAAGCGCTCTACCTTGCCAGCGCTGCTGAATATGTCGGTGATTTGTTCTTCGGTGAGACCTGATGTACTAGTTAGTGGTACGAACATTATGAAGTCATGGTGAGCTGTGCAAAAGGCGTACCGTATGGGATATTTCCCACAAAGACGACGCGGGATGGAGGTCTTGTCGACATCTTGAATACGTCGAAACCGTGATGGGATGGCCGAGAAAGAAGATCTGCTTGCACCGTCGAGTCGAGATGAGTTAGGTTGTGGTAGAAGCTAAGGCGCTACAAAGAGGCTATGTCGCCAATGAGGTAGTGTCGAGTAGGTAGGGAAGATGCTAATCCAATCGCGACAACGTCGACAGTGAAAGAAATGGAATTTCTCAGCCTTGTCAATGAGCTAGCGATTTGATACAGCAGGCTGAGTAGCAAGAGCTTCCCTTGTTCCTACTTCAACAGCATCAGAGGCTCCACAGGAAGGCGAAACCGGTGATTTTCCGGTGGAAGTTCCAGACACCACATTAAGCCTACATCGGACTAGCTCAGCTGACGTTTCGAGCTGGACCCTGCAAGCTGCCGTACCCGGCGAAGGGAAAAGTCACAGGTCGGAGCACACCCATACAGAAGGAGTAGAGTGCACGTATACGTACATAGTAAAACGTGGAAGTGCGACGGTGGCCTTAAACAAGGATAGCATCAGCTTTCTTTTCTTTCTCCCTCTCCATCCAATTCTACCTACGCTTGCGAGGTCATAGCTAGCGGACATAGGCTAACGAATGGTGTCTCATTCTCTCCGCAATTGATCTTCTTTGTCTGTTCTTGCAACTACATCTTTGCTGTGCTAGCTTCCTCTCCTTTTCTTTCGTTTCCGCCGATTCGCGGCTCGCCCTCCCCGTCGCAACGACATTTCGCTGAACTCGATCCTGTCTCTTCAACGACATACCTCCTAAGATGCCTGCAAAGTCGAGATTTACGAGGCTTGATGCCTTCACCAAGACAGTCGACGAGGCACGAATTCGAACTACCAGCGGTGGTGTCGTCACTATCGTCTCGCTGTTGGTGGTAGTGTTCCTCGCATGGGGTGAATGGGCAGACTATCGCCGAATTGTGATACATCCGGAGTTGATCGTGGACAAGGGACGAGGTGTGTTTTTGAAACTGAAGCTCGTCAACACAATACTTGTTCTATAGATGCACGAGTTGGTTGAATGTGTCCAGATTGCTGACCTCCAGATTTTAGGTGAACGCATGGAGATCCATCTCAACGTTACCTTTCCCAAGATGCCTTGCGAGCTCCTCACCCTTGATGTTATGGATGTTTCTGGCGAGCAACAGCATGGTGTGATAGCCGGTGTCAACAAGGTCCGCCTCAGGCCCCAGTCACAGGGTGGCGGCGTTATCGACTCCAAATCTCTGACCCTCCACGACGATCTCGCCAATCACCTCGACCCTTCCTACTGTGGTGGCTGCTACGGCGCCCAGCCTCCCGCCAATGCCCGAAAGCCTGGTTGCTGTCAGACTTGCGATGAAGTGAGGGAAGCGTATGGCCAGGCTTCATGGGCCTTTGGTCGTGGCGAGGGCGTTGAGCAGTGTGAGCGCGAGCACTATCCCGAGAAGCTGGATGAACAGCGTGAGGAGGGATGCCGTATTGAAGGAGGCCTGCGTGTTAACAAGGTTGTCGGTAACTTCCATTTCGCCCCTGGTCGAAGCTTCAGCAGCGGCAACATGCATGTCCACGACCTAAAGAACTACTGGGATGCTCCCAAGGGCAAGTCGCACGACTTTACTCATATTATTCATTCCATGCGCTTTGGTCCCCAGCTCCCCGAAGAGACTAGTCGCAAAATTGGCTCCAAGGGCACCTGGACGAATCACCACCAGAACCCCCTCGATGGCACTCGTCAAGAGATCAGCGATGCAAACTTCAACTTCATGTACTTTGTCAAGATTGTCCCTACCTCATACCTCCCTCTAGGGTGGGATAGCAAGGGTCTTAAGTTCGCAGGCCTTCTTCAAGATGACGACACTGGCCTCGGAGCCTACGGTACCTCCTCGGACGGCAGTGTTGAGACGCACCAGTATTCGGTCACTAGCCACAAACGAAGTCTTGCCGGAGGTAATGATGCTGCTGAGGGACATGCAGAGCGCCAGCATACTGCAGGAGGTATCCCTGGTGTCTTCTTCTCATATGTAAGTGACCCATTGTAGAAGGGCAAGTTTGTTTCTAGTCACTAACAGTATGCCAGGACATCTCGCCCATGAAAGTTGTCAACCGCGAGGAAAAGGCTAAGAGCTTCAGTGGCTTCCTTGCTGGCCTGTGTGCCATCGTTGGTGGAACCCTTACCGTGGCCGCTGCCGTGGATCGAGGTCTTTTCGAAGGCGCCGCGCGCATTAAGAAGATGCGATCCAAGGACATGTGAGAAGAACAAAGTATATAGTGTATAGTGGGAAGAATATGGAGCGAGAGATTGCGCTATCATGGGACAGATGTAACTGTTATCAAGTCGATGTGATATGCACTGGCAGGTTTGGCGTTTTTGGATTGGCTGGGATAAACCATTGCGTAAGGTCTTGTTCAAGAAGAATAGAAAGGAATGAAGGAAGCATGTGAAGTTAAAAATTAGCCATGAGCATTGAGCTTGGCATCATAGGATACCATGAGCTGGCTCAGTTCAAGTTGACAGCATGTCTTGTGAATGACTCTTTGTATTTTCAATGCAATACCACAAACTTCATCTGTGCGACAAGCCGTTGTATCACAGAGAGCTTAAAGGGTAATTCGAAGGGGGAGTTATTAATACGACGACGTAAAACAGAGACTGCGAGTTCCAAGCTCATTTCATGGAAGCGTCAACCTGGTAGGGGAGTTTCTACAAGCCAGGACTGGGCCATGTCAGTGCATTTGATAGACCTGATTGCGTCTATACCTCTTTGTGTGTTTGCGTTAGCTGCCCAGTCAATTGAGGCTGATGAGAACGATTTGTTGCGGGTATGTCATCGACGATGGATTACTTCATGAGTGGGTGGGTAGGCAAAACTTGGAAGCCAATATCATGACAATAATTGTCAGCTGAGAAAGGAGGCTGTAAAGAAGAATAGGTGCGAAGTAGATCCTGCCCTTTATTCGTTCAAACTTCTCTGCCTGTTTACCACTTAAATGGAAGCCAATGAAGCCATTGCATGTACCCCAGACCTGTGGCTGCATCAGTTGGAGGTCTGGAAGTGGCTTGGAAGCGGTGGAGTACTTTGGTAAGCACCCCTGGTCTCACTATTGTTTCCTCGGTGTCTGAAGTTTGACACAAGGAGTTGGGTATGGTAAATATCTACTAAAGTCTACGTTGTATATCTTTGCAAGTATGTAGTCGGTGAAGTTGGACACCTCCTTTTTGATTATAGAGGCGCCGAAACATGGTGGATATCAACCTAGTATCAAGGCCCTGTACTCCGTAGTGCGTAATGTATCATCTAGGTATTACCACGTAGTACTTATCACATGCACAGAAAACCTATTAGGGGAAGATGTTGTAATAACAACTTGAACAGGGTTGTTTCTCAATTCTTCATCAAGTACCGAACCTAATCAATGAAGCCATCGTTACTCCCAAAGTCAGGCCCGTATGAGGGAATAGGCAACCTCGTATCCAGCAAGTTAGTGCAGCACCATTTGAGATCCAGCACATCATATTGACGTGAACCATATTAGTATGCTCTTATGTAGATGATATTTTGCATATTGATTGCGTAACCACAAACAGGCCTAAGGTATGTATTAATATAGATCTCCATAACCTTAGGTACCGTCATTTCCAAGGATTCTAAGACCCATTTATAAGATATCCCAAAATAGCTCAGGTCAGAAAACAACAAGTAATAATTGGCTTCTCGAGAGACCAACCTGTTGGGGAAAGGAACTTGGTCATTACGGGCAATTAGGAGTCAGAACCAACCAACAAACTCAGACTATCTAGACTCGTGTGTAAGTTACGTACGACGGAGGCAATATTAATTCGTAGAAATTGGATGTAGTACGCCTCGACACCCTCCCAATAGGTTTAGTAGGCAAGTAGGTTAATGGTGGAAATTTCCCTTGGGCCGTACAACAGCATCTAAAAGGCACAGCATTCATCAATCACATCTCTTCTTCCACCTCGTCAAGGGTTTTCACTAAGCCCCTAGCAGGGACCAATCTGCTAATCCCAGGGCAGCCAGTTGTTGAAATTAGGTCCCTGTTTGCGCTTGCTTTCGGAGGGGGCGGCCGCTCCAGGAACACCCATAGAATACTACCTCCCCCTTCTGAATTACCATCATCAAATGGAAGGTGTACGAGTTGTCTCTTTCCTGTCCGGACGGATGTCAAGGACAGTCCCCCTACCTCTAATAGTTGTCCGATCTATCCTCCATCTTTTCCCACCTACAACCGTCAATCATCGTTATTCAAGACCACTTCGACTTGACCAAACAATACACAAACAAACAAACAACAACGGGACCATTAGTGCATGGATCATCCTCATACTAAAACTCTCCTCTTCTCCTCAATTTCCCCCCCGCAAGCCCTGTCTTGATCCACCGACCATCTTGGTCTTGACAACTTCGCAAGTCTAGGCCCCATTGTCAACTCAACGCCCCCGTCACCCTACGAACCGAGCCCAAGCCTACAAAGAGTAACACCGCTGCTTCCAAAAAGCTCCGTGCTTTAGTTCCGTCTTGTGTGTATGCCTAGCCTTCGTCCCCGATTTCTACGGACCCAATACTCGTCTTTCGTTTCAACCGTGCTCCATCCTCTTCGCGGTACATGATACTCAACTTCCCAGTCCAGTTGTGCAACGGCCCCTCGTCCAACGCCGATCCCTCCTTGGCTTGTGCTTGCCTTCGTACTCCTTCGCCTGTCTTTCCTGACGTCTGCCATTCATCGCTCATTACTCGCTGATTCATCTCAAACAACCATCTGTCTTTTATCAACTTTTGCGCTCGACTTCAATTTGACCGACAACACAACTGCCATCTCTTCAACCGCCAACGACCTGTTCGAGCGATCAACCTAATCCTTGCGAATGATACCAAACCCTAATAATCAATAATCAACAGCTCTATCAGTAGCACCATCGCAGCTCCGCGACTTTGACTAAAGTCCCAATCGATATTACCTAGCTGCTACGTTGCTCGCTGCCTGCATGGAAACATACCACACCGACTAGACCCGTGTCCACGAGTAGCTCACCATGTCGACACGCCCTTCCTTACTGGATCTGCGATCCGATTCGCAACATTCAAACGTCTCTAACATCTCAAAGCCTCTTCGCTCGCCCCGCCTCCATGTCGCCGGTGAAGCACCCCCCGAGCTTTCTCCCCTCGACGCTTTTGCTATGCATAGCAGGTTGCTCGCTAGACAATTACAAGAAAATGCCAAGGAAGGAAATCGAATGAGTCGCCTTCCGCCGCTCACTGTCGAAAGCCCCTTGATAGTCCAAGGGCGCTCTGACTACTTCCGCTCCATGTCCCAGGATTCTGGCTCCGATTCCGGTGACGCACCAGCCTGCCCTGCGCTGGGCCTTCGTATGAGTACAGAGCTGGAAGACGCTTTCAGTGACGAAACCGAGCGCCCTAAATCCATGCACCCGCGCCTGAGTCGGATACCTCCCCCACCCGACGAGAATGTTCCTGCTATCCCTCCGCGGGACCCTTCTCGAGGACGGCAGCTGAACCAGTTTAATGCACCCGATCCGTTCTTCGGTACGAGGAGGGTACGCTCTCCATCGCCACTGCTAAACGATACCCAGGAGCAACCTGACGAGCGGACCTCGGCCTCTCCTGCTCGTAGAAATGATTCTTTCACATTACCCTCACCTCGGCCGAGTGGTTCTCTACACGGATCCCCTGAAAAGCATAGGCAAAAACAAGACCCCTTTGATGAGCTTGGGTTGGCGCCCCCTCGAGCGCTGTACCCAGGAAGATCTTCTAGCATTACATCTTCACCCTTGGTACCGACTGACGAGGACGGCTCTGGTAACATGGCTGGCTCGTTTCATTCACTACCTCCTCGTAAACTTTCTTCTGGAAGCGCTGCGTTTACCAGTGCAATGGCTTCTCCTGCCGTTGGTTCGTTCAAGAGATCCCCATCTGTTGCCTCGGATTCCTCTGCGCTGCCCTGGCCATCTTTCAACTTTTCGAGGCCTCTCAGTCGGGCTGGAACGCCTGGTATGGAATCCCCATCAAGACAAGCCTCCTCTGATAGTCAGCCCTCCTTCATTTTGGCTGATGACATGGTATATACACCAGTGAGCATGCACAGCGAAGCCTTTCTCGATCAGCAAATCGATGACGGAGACAGAGCTGCGCCCTCGTACATCTACTCAAAGTTTTCATTGCCTCGAGGCAAAACGATTCAGCGAGCAGGGTCTTCAGAGGAGCAAATCCCACAAGCGTCTTTCCAGTGGGAGCAGCCGACGGTACCGCCAAGCAACGTTCGACCTGTCCAAGCCAATCCTCCACCCTCACCTCCGACGAGGCCTGCGAGCTCCTCTGCGAAACTCAACACTGAAGATGTCCAGAACCCCAGTAACCCGATGTCTCGTCCATCAGTGGAACTGCGGAAGGTCAACTCGGAAACATCAGCGCCCCCTGTCTCCCATCCTTCTCCAGTTCCAGACAGGTTGTCAGTGGATGATGCACGCTCCTCCGATGACAGCCCCAGAGGACGAGGCCGGACGCCAGTATCTGCATCGACGAGCGACTCGGCCAGTACCATCCGACCCCCTCCTACTCCTCGCTCAGTGGCACCCACTGCCTCTGAGATGTCTGCCGAAGAACACCTGGCTAAAGGAATCGAATGTCACGAAAACGGTTCCCTTAAAGAATCGACATACCATCTTCGTTATGCTGCCAGGCTCAATGACCCCACTGCCATGCTTCTGTATGCTCTTGCGTGCCGCCACGGATGGGGCATGCGGGCAAATCAGAAAGAGGCTGTTGACTGGCTAAGAAAAGCTGCAGAGTATGCTAGTGTCGAGATCGCAGACGACGAAGATCAGGTTAAGGAGGGTAAACATGTTGATGTAATCGAGAGGAGAACGCGGAAAGCCCAGTTCGCCCTCAGCATCTATGAATTAGGTGTCAGTCACATGAACGGATGGGGAATCGAGCAGGACAGGTCGTTGGCCTTGCGATGCTTCGAGATTGCTGGTAGTGAGTACTCTTATTATCCCGACTGTTGACTTTATTCTAACATCATCAGCCTGGGGTGACGTTGATGCGCTCGCCGAAGCAGGTTTTTGCTATGCGCAGGGCGTTGGCTGTAAGAAAAACCTAAGGAAGAGCGCAAAGTTCTACCGCATGGCAGAGGCCAAAGGCATGAGCATGGTCGGTAATAGCTGGTATGTTGAGGATTGTTCTGACGTGTGTGAACATTCTTGCTAACGTGACGGTGAAGGATTCACAAAGCCAAGTACGACGATGACGACGACGAAGGCACACCGAAAAAGGACAAGAAGAAGGCTCGGAGCAAGTCGCGAACAAGAACCATGTTTGGATTGAAATAACGCGAGACCGTCGATTTTCAACTTGATTTAATTCAGCCAGCATAATGATGATGAACTCTTTTGATAACTGTCATAGCGGAGTTTTGGACGAGTCTTCGATCTACGTTTGGATTTGATCAAGGCTGTGATTTCTAGGCAGGCATACGAATGTTTGGCACATTACCCCGTGTCAGGGATTATTGCTCTGGAAGAGCAATATGAGGATTGAACATTGGGCGTTTTCTCCTGTATATATTTGGTTGGCAGGAAGCTCTTGACATAGGCACATAGCGATGGTAGTTTGTCCGGAAGTAGATAATCTTGAATTTCGCTTTCGATCCCGATGCAGAGGCACACGTGTATATCGTGTTCTCCTCTTCCATGTGTACTTGTAATGGCTCATAGTAGTCGGAGGGCGTCTAGGCGAAGTGACTTGTAGGAAGAATAGGGTTCCTGCAAGACTGCATCTTGAAAAACAACAACGGTCTTCATTTCACCATGAAAGAAACGGAGCGGTTAATTCAATGCTTCAAATTCTGGATTACCCGAAGTGTGTTGTTACATGCTGTACTCTATCCGTATCGCTGTCTTGGCGAGTCTAGCTCATCTAGGTGTCAACATCCATCTTCGAATCATCCAGAGGCACATCCTTTACGATAAGGTGCCGTCCGATCTCGCTCTTCTTGATAATCTTCTCGTTCAACACCGCCGTGGTGCCCTTGGGGAAGATGTAGCTCTGCAGCTTAGGGACCTTCTCGTTGGGCGTCAAGAAGTTGCGCTTCAGGGTCGTCTTGTCCTTGGTGATGATGGCGACATCCACGTTTGAACCCGAGCCGAGATCGTTCCAGATACCAGCCAAAATAGCCTCACTTGTGAGCTTGATTGCATCATCCTGGGTCATCGAGGGCTTCCATTGCGTCTCGAAAACACTCATGGCCGCCAAGCTACCACTGCCCATAGTGACGTACGGGAGCTTGTCTGTGCTGCCGTGGGCGTGGACGGTGAAGAGGTGGGTGCCAGTGGGATCGCAGCCAGCAACGACGAGGTAGGCACCGATGTGACCCTGGTAGCGGAAGAGGTGCTGCTTGAGCATGGTCATGCAGGTGACGACGCGGGGTTTGCGGCCGGTTGAGAGGGCATGCAGCTCGAGCTGGGAGGAGAT
The DNA here is from genome assembly GCA_013618395.1 of Fusarium domesticum. Classification (NCBI taxonomy): domain Eukaryota; kingdom Fungi; phylum Ascomycota; class Sordariomycetes; order Hypocreales; family Nectriaceae; genus Fusarium; species Fusarium domesticum. The sequence goes on along the minus strand of JABFEV010000933.1, from coordinate 18,938 downwards.
GAGGGCGGTGGTGAACTCTGTGTCGGCGGCGGTACCAGCTCCGGCACACCAGATCTGGGGGGCGATGTAGTGAAGCTTCTCGCAGTTCTTGTCGGCGACGATGGGGCCCGATGTGGCTCGAGTATCAGCTGCGATCTGGGATGGAGCGCGTTAGTTATGTTGCAATGATATAGCAGCTTGTACGAGATGGCGAATAGCTTCTCATCACCCTTCACAGCTGAACACCGGGAGAATGAAGAGCGGGGTGAACTCACCACAACACCACCGTCGAATATGCATCCTACGATGGTAGTACCAGTACTGGTCGCCTTGGGCAGAGGTACTCCCCGGGCGTGGAGAGCCGCATTGCGGTTGTAGTTGGAGAAGTCGAAGCCTGGCATTGTAATTGGCCTCCCTCTTGAGGTTGAGAAAACGGTTGATTTCGTGGATGGGCGGTCGTCAATTTCGTAGAAGATGGAATGGAAAGATAGCAGTTCAAGGGTATCGTTGGTTGGCGGGCGGTGTTCACAGCAAGGTGCAGTCAGGTTTACAAGGCAGAGCTGATGACGAGGCTAAAAGCTGCCTCTGATACAGCGGATAGAGCTCACCCCAAACCACCGGTGGGCACTGATTGGGCGGGTGTTACTTCTAGGCTACAGCAGCAGTGGCTTGGGCTCTGGCACGTGACACTGGCAACGCTTCCGAAAGTTCCTGGACGGGCAACAAGGCGGTAATTAACTTAGCAATGAGCTAATAAGAGAAGGAAGGCTCAAGTTTAACTGTGAACCTGGATGAATTAACTTCTGCCTTCGTATTTATTCACAATTTTGCGAACTTTTGAAAGCCATCAAATCCCATCCTCACCTGACGGCACATCTTACTGTACTGTTGGCGCCTGACCCAACCAATTAGATACCTCCAGTCGCGTCAAGAAGCACGTCCCCCCAGCCTACTGCAAACTGGGCGCGAGAAACCAGAGCTCACCCCGGTCGCCCCCAGCGTAGCCAGCCCCATGCGAAGGGCAAATTTATGAACTTTAGGTCCTCTCTCCAAGACCGGATACATTGCTACAGTAATGGCTTTCAGCAGTTTTAGCAATTCCGGGAACGCCATGCTCGGAGGCGCGGCAGGAGCAGGAGGACTGACTGCAGGACCTGATCTGGAGACTATTCAGACAGAAGTAAGTGATGCTGTGTTTATGTGGTTGATCCGCCATGGTCGGCTACTGTGAATGTTTTTATTATTTGGATAAACACTGACGACATGCGCTTCGTTTAGGCTCTTGGATTCCTCTCCATCGCCGGTGATGCCAAAATACGCTTGACATCAGCATGGTCATCGCTTCCAAGCTCTACCGCATCGCTTCTTAGCATTGCATCGCGAAAGGGCCTCGTCGCCGCCGCTGGTCCTGATCAAGTCATCCTCGCCACCACCGAATCCGTTCGCAAAGCCTTTGAGTCTCCCAAGGATGGCGATTCCGATATTCGAATCTTTGCGCCGCAGCTCAAGATCCCGATGCCGATGCGAGTCTCGCAGCTCTACTTCACAGCGGACGAGAACTACCTAATTCTATCAGCCGAATCGGGCGGCGGTTTGGCAGTTTACGAGGTACAGAGCCTCCTCTCCGGGTCAACAGACTCGGCTTTCGAATTGCCAACGAATGGAGAGACTCTCCGAGCTCTGATCCCAAACCCAACTCCTGAGAAATCGGAGCTGTGCGCTATCGTTACCAACAATGGCAACTTACACATGGCAAACCTGAAGGAGAGGCAGATCAGCAACCCTTTGAGAACTCAAGTAAGCTGTATCAGCTGGAGCTCCAAGGGAAAGCAGCTCTGCGCTGGCCTTGGAGATGGGACGATTGTCCAGATGACTCCTGAAGGGGAGGTCAAGGCCGAGATTTCCAAGCCGACTAATCTAGGTGACTGTCATGGTATGTCATCATCTCCCGTCCCTTGAACAGTTACTTATTCAATACATAGTCGCATCCCTCATCTGGCTAGAGAACCATCTCTGGCTGGCTATTTATACGACGAATAATGCGTCCCCGCCGACCTCTGTCTACCACATCATCACCCGACAGCCACCATCTTCGTTCGCTTTCCAAAAGATTACCGATCCCGTCGAACCTTTTGGCTCAGAGAAGACCCCCCACCATTCGATCTTGCGACTACGAGATTTTCCACCAGCCCTTCAAGATCTCCTCATTGTCTCTTCTACGGCGGCTACTGAAGTTGGTGTCTTGAGTCGATCAAAGACTCCCTTGGCTACCGACAAGCCTGCTGATTCAATTACTGGCGTCTTCACTACAACAGAGTTTCTAGACGACACGAAGAGACCTACCCTTCCCATGACTGATTCCATGGATGATTCTACCCCGGTTGGTGTCGCTCTGGATCTATCGGGCAAGGACAAAGTTTACAAGCCAATTCCTTCCGACGTAGAGCTTGAAGAGTCACCTGGACCACTCCCTGGATTCTGGCTTTTGACACACGAGGGTGTACTCTGTGCCTGGTGGGTCGTCTACGACGATTCGATCAAGCAAGGTGCCTCTTATCCTGGCCTGGCGGTTGTTGAAGGCTCAGCAGCCCCTGCCGCTTCTGCACCTAGCGTGACAGCACCAGCAGCCTCTGGCCCATCGTTCGGGAGTGCTGGAGGCTCTACTTTTGGGTCTCCAGCCGTCGCTGCTCCAGCCTTTGGATCATCTTCGTCCCTCGGGCAAAATGCCTCGCCATGGGCAGCCACAGGCGCCTCCAAAACAGGCGGCGCAACGTTTGGCTCGAGCACGTTCGGTGCTCCCTCTTCTGCAGCTCCAGCTTTTGGCCAGCCAAGCTCAATTGGCTTTGGCCAGTCTTCGCAACTAGGCTCGAAGGCTTCTCCATGGGCATCCGGTGGAGCAGCAAGCTCGGCTTCTTCAATTGGGCAAGGAGGCTTTGCAAGCATGGCTAAGAACAACGGCAGTGCAAGCCCCTTTGCCAGCGCGGGAGTTTCGACGGCTCCATCTGGTGCCTCAACATCGGGAGGCTTTGCAGGATTCGCGGGCTCAAGTGGCTTTGCTTCTGCTAATAACAACAGCGGCTCTAGTGTCTTCGGAAGTGCAAACAAGCCTGCCGCCAACCCTTTCGCATCGATCTCGAATACAGACACCGCTTTCCCCGCGAAGCAGGATACGCCATCTGCCAATCCGTTCGGCTCTAGCAACTTCAAGCTTCAGAGTTCTTTCAAGCCTGATGCATCCGCACAGGCCGACAACGCCAACGCAGCTCCTCAGACTGGATCATCCTTGTTCGGTAACAATTTCGGATCTGCCCTGAACGATGCTGCCAACAAACCTGCGGTAACGACTCCTGGGGCCAAGGATGAAGACATGAGCGCCGCCGAGCCCCCAGAGGAAACACCAAAACCAAAATCCTCACTATTCCCAGCACAGTCAAGTCCTGAGTCGACTACCCCTACAACTACCCCAGCTCCGTCCAAGTTTGGATTCGCATCCTCGGCTGCGCCGACTACCTCGGTTTTTGGCCAGCCATCGAAGTTCGGCACCCCTGGGGGTGGTCTGTTTGGCTCCAAGACGGAGGCTGCTAAGCCAGCTGGTGGACTGTTTGGCTCATCATCTGAGACACCCAAGCGGAGCGGAATCTTTGGATCGACGTCAGAGACACCCAAGACTACCGGTGGCTACTTTGGCTCTCAGCAAAACACACCCAAGCCTAGCAGTGGTTTATTCGGAAGTCAGAAAGACACGGCTAAGTCCAGCGGCTTTGCTGGTATATTCGGCCAGAAGCAAGAGCCTTACAAGACAAGCTCGACCGAAACCCCGAAGATCAAGGTTGAGGAGGAGGAAGACGCTCCCCTACCCCCTAATACTACTAGCAGATTGGCATATCCTCTTGGGGAATCATCTTCTTCGTCGGCAACTTCCAATGCTGCTTCACAGCCATTTGGAGCGCCAACCTCTGCGGCCAATATCGACACCTCACCCCTACCATCAAACATGCCGACTCCAAAGGCTAGCCAGCCAGCCTCCAGCGCCAACGATGCACCCCTACCGCCTGACTTTGTCAACGTCACCAAGCCCACGGACGACTCAAGAGAAGCAGTAGATGCCCCTCTACCCCCAGACTTTGTAAAACCATTTAAGCCAGCCTCATCAAACAAGGCGGAAGATGCCCCTCTCCCTCCTGACTTTGCTAAACCCAAGGCTAAGGCAGGTACAAGCACCTTCTTCTCCATGCCTGCTGTTCCTGTTTCGGATTCGGATGATAGTGACGATGATGATGAAGACGACGACGAGGAAGATGGAGAGGAGGGAGAGGACAATGATTCGGAAGGCAGTGGAATCGACGTCGCCAAGGATCTAAGCCCTAGCACGAGCGGCCTCGCACCTACTCCTGGATACACGCCTCAAAGCTCATTCGGTGGCTTGGGAGGCACAACTCCCAGTACCATAAGAGCCGACCAGAACGGAGGTCGTCAGCTCTTTGGCGAGCTCAGCCGCAACGCTCCCGTGTTCCCTCGGCCATCTGCGACCAGCCCTCGATCTCCTAGCCCGGTTCGAGGCTCTATTCCTAACAGAGTGATACGGTCAGAAAACATGAGGTCCGTTAGTGCTCCTGGCATGGCTTCGCAACTCCTTGGGCACAGGAAATCGCAGATGGGATCGTCTATCACTAGCAGAGAGAACGCCTCATCGGAAGACCCTTTTGTGGTACATCATAGGAAGATTAAGGCTCGACAAGAAGCTGCAGAGACCCAGCCTTTGGTGGACGAAGACGACGACGAAATCCAGAAGATCCTTGCATCCGAGATTCAAGGAAGCTTAACGCTCGATGAGTTCATCGCTCACAGCAACGTCGTCGCTCCTGCAGAGGAGAGCATTCCTAGCCAAGTTGAGGCCGTCTACCGTGACATCAATTCGATGATTGATACGCTTGGCCTGAACTCGCGAGCTCTCAAAGCGTTCATCAGAGGCCACACAGACAATCGTCAGAAGGAAGGTCGATGCCAAGATGATTTGGAGGTGCCCGACGATTGGGTTCTTTGCGAGACGGAAGAATTGGCCGATGTCCTGGACGACGAACTGTACCCTGATCTTGAAGATGGGCGAGTTCGTGATCTAGATGACAAGCTCGACGTGTGTCACGAACTCACGAGAGAGATGCATCGTTTACGGGCGAAGCAGGAGGACCTCAAGAAGATCCTCGTGGTTCGAACAGACCCAGACCAAGCGGAGTTGACGCGGTCCCTGCCACTGAGCGCAGAGCAGGCAACGCAGCAGAATGAGCTCCGACGGGAATTTGCCAAATTTTCAAAGCTTCTGGCTGAGGCAGAAGAAGCACTGACGCTGCTCAAGACACGGATTGCGTCTGCATCAAGCGCCTCGGGCAAGGGCAAAGCCAACGTTCCCACGGTGGAAGCTGTGATTCGCACCATCACCAAGATGACGAGCATGGTAGAGAAGCGAAGCGGTGATGTGGATGTTCTGGAGAATCAGCTTCGCAAGGTCCATCTTGGCACTACCAGCAGGGAGGGCTCACCAATGGTAACGCCGCAGGGTCGCAGGAGCGTTATGTTCTCACCCGAGTCGACGCCGATACGCAACTTACGGCATAGTTTTGCTGGAAGCCTGTCGCTCAGTGCCTCGGCGAGAGCTACACCTCCTCGGAAGAAGCTCAGTGGGTTCAGTCGAGAGGAGAAGGGAGATCTGATGGATAAGAGAGCGCGTCGACAGGCTGTTCTCGGGAAGCTCAAGGGGAGCGTTGAGAAGAAGGGCGTCAGTGTATGGAACATGGAAGACATTGATTAAATGAGGAAGCGAGGAAGAGGAGAAGAAGAGAATATTCAGGACAAAAAGAAGAATGGACTAAGGATGATGATTGGGGGGATGTGAAACCACAATAATATAAATAACTACTGTAGTCTAAATTTTAGATAGTGAGTGTATCGATTGTAAAGTATGGAGAGGTAGTTTAGTCCGTTTTTCTTTTCTGTTCCGGTGGACTAGGTTTATACTGGCGGTTAGTTCATACACAATGTGATTGCGATGAGTTTGCAGATATATGTAACCAGGTATGAAATATTCATTATTAATTGAGGTATTCAGCCATGCCGGAAAATTCCACACCAAAACTCCAGGGGTATTCTTTCTTTGTCCGTTTCACGATCTGATGGTGTCCATCATTTCGACCTTTTCCCCTCTATGCCGTGGTGACAGTTCGAGGCACAGCAGAGGCAGCAGAAGTCTTGCTGTCCTTGGCGGGAGTCGTGTTGTTGACAGCGTCACGGGGAGTGGCGTACTCGACTGAAGGGATTCGGCAATGGTCCTTAGACTTGTGCTCGGGGTGATGTCGGGGAGTGTAGCTTTGGATAGAGTGTTAGTATTGTGATCAAGCTGAATTGGGTATTGGGTTGTATTACTTGACGATGCTGAGCATGTTGGCGGTTTAGTTGTTGTAGTAGTGATGAGAGGGTTGTAATTGCTATCGCTAGTCGCTGTAGGTGATCGATCAAAGAGCTGAGTTGGAGCTTTATCGCAATTGCTGCTTTATCCAAGTAAGAGTTGCTTGTCGTTGTTGGTGAATGATGAGCGAGGAAGTGATCTGAGGAGGAGAAAGGGTTGGGTTGTATATATACATGTATGTGAATTTTTCTATGTATGTATCTTCAACAGCCTTCACTCCAGACATAACCGGCTTAAACAGACCGGTCCGGAAATGTTCTGGTGACTTACAAAGCCCTCGAGTGTGTGGTGGACCGGCAGGTCGAAGGGGATACAAGGGGGTGATCTCTACTGTGCACGGGGTCACGTCCATCCGAGGTGGTGTGTGCGTGTGCGCGTGTGTCTGACGTCGCATAGGATATCAGAACAGGGGAGGAGATCTCGGCGGGGGAGACGCGTGACTGTTCGTTAAAATCAGAACTAGGCACCATACGTACTGGAGAAAGTTCGAACCCTTGCCCGCCCGGTCGTCGGTCTCGAAGGGGGGGGCATGGTCGGTTGGTTTACTGATCCTTGTTTTGGGTGATGCCCGGCCCGGTGGGAGGGAGGCTGAGGAATAAGAGATCAATAAATCGCCACAGTATCAGCTGGAACCTAGCATATCATGTTTATAAGCGAGCCGTCAGATGAGACTCTGTGCCACAGCCTCGGTCAGGGTTGCCCTTCTACTGAGCTGGGGTCAAAAGGCCGTCTTCGGATGTTTGGTTCGCGACTTGACTGCGTCTCTAGAGCGGTTCTCCGTCTCCGATGATTCAACAGCTATCAATTGAGTCACTCTATAAAACCACCATCGGCTTGTTTCCGGATCGTGCTCTCAGATATCGTCCCATGTTGTTGGGAACTTTCCGGTCCTGCGCAGCAAGTGGAGCCCGGTTCCGTATCTGGACGAGACGGAGCACGGGCCATATTTCAACGGCGGTCTCGGCGAGAGGTGGGGCCGTGCCTGAAGTTCTTTCCCTTCGACTATGCCCCACCGACTTCTTACTCACCTTCCATGGGGGAGAACTGACCGAAATCTAAACCTTTCACCGAAGTGTTTCACCTTGGAGGGGCATCAAAAAATTATTGTTACTTTTCCTACCGTTCGCCTAATCATTTATTTTTCTGAACAACGGAATCCCGAAAACCCATCTTTACAGTTATACGCAGACTATTCGATTTCTTGCTCCCCAGGATGCATCCCACAGAACCGGCTTCGTGGACGAAAGGTCCCAATGCCGAGGAGGCTGCGCGTCGTCAGGTATGGCTCTGGTTCTGATGGGAACCCCAAGAGTTGGACAGCGTCGCTAACCTAGCCAAATTGTCGCAGACCGTCGGTATTGAGAAGGAGACCGTCATGGACATCTCCTCGACAGATTACCCTGGCCATTACCCCGGCGAAGATCTCGCATTCACCATTGACCAGTTCCGCGACTCATTTTCCGTCAATTTCCACCAGAACGACCAGTTCCTCTCCTCATTCTCCCTAGTCGGCATCGACGCCTCTCTCGCCAACGCCTTCCGCCGTATTCTCCTCGCCGAGATCCCCTCCCTCGCCATCGAGAACGTCTACATCGAGAACAACACCTCTGTCATCCAGGACGAAGTTCTCGCCCACCGCCTAGGTCTCATTCCCTTCAAGGGCGGCCGCGAGGGTCTCCACGACTTCCTCAAGTGGCACAAGAAGCCCGAGGCCGGCGAGGATCCCTATGCCGGATGCTTTGACTGGAACACGGTCCGTCTTGAGCTCGACGTCACATGTACCGTCAACCCCGATGCCGATCCCGCCGAGACCGACCCTCTCAAGGCCTACCACAACGCCCACATCTATGCGCGCGACATCGTCTTTGTCCCCACGGGCAAGCAGGAGCAGTACTTTAGCGGCGAGAACGCCATTCGTCCGACGAACCCGGACATTCTGATCGCCAAGTTGCGACCCAAGCAGACCATCAACCTCGCCATGCACATGCACAAGGGCATCGGCTCCGACCACGCCAAGTTCACCCCCGTCGCTACGGCCTCGTACCGCCTCCTCCCCACCATCACCATTACCAAACCCATCCTGGGCGCCGATGCCGAAAAGTTTGCCAAGTGCTTCCCCGAGGGTGTCATCGGCCTCGAAAAGGTCACGGCCTCCGAGGCTGCGCAGCCAGGCAGCGGCTACGAGGGCCACGAGGGCGAGATCAAGCCCGTGGTGCTGGATGCCATGAAGGATACCGTGAGCCGTGAGTGCCTACGACACGAGGAGTTCAAGGGCAAGGTTAAGCTGGGACGGAGGAGGGATCACTTCATCTTTTCCATCGAGAGCCTAGGTCAATGGGACAGCGACGAGCTTTTCCTCGAGTCGGTCAAGCACATGAAGCTCAAGTGCAAGAAGCTAGAGCAGCAGGTCATTAACATGGCGCGGTAACGGGGAAAGAAAAGAAAAAAAAAGGAAGAAAATTGCAACAAAGGGGTTCGTCTGGTGTTTGCGTCTTTTTATACTCTCATCTGCATTTGTATCATATTCTCCATGTTTTGGCTTCACTGCGGTCTCTGACGGGTAGATAAAAGAAAAAAAGGAATGATACCATGATCACATTAATTATGTGTTTTGCCCATAGATTCCTTGCCTCACTGGTCCGTCTCTCATTCTCTCTGCCCTTTGTCTCCTTATCTTCCTACCTCTTTATCCCATCTTGTCGCTCGTCTCTGCCAAACGCCGGAAATGCCCAGCAAAACAAGTAAACGCCATTGTCATGATACCATTTTAGTATTTACTAGGAGGATGTCTTGAACTTGAAGAAGAAATTGAACTCGAGAGGGAAAGCTGGATCAGTAACTACAATCTGCTGACCTGCTTCCAACCCTAGCTCGGTGAGAGTCTTGCTCAGGTTGGGACGAGTCTGCTCTTCCAGACTTGGAGGAAACTGCATGTATAACGTCTTCCCCTCTGCACGGATAGATGGTTTCTTGAGCTGAGCCTCGGGTCGCACAGCAAAGGACTCGACAAGCTCTTGGAGTGTAGACTTGGGGTCCACATCGAGCGGACGAGCGTTACGCCCACAGACAGGGCAGTCATCCTTCTTCTCATGCTTGAATGTGTACGTGTAGATGCTGTCGTTGCCGGAATACATGGTGTAGTTGTTCTCCAAGCCCAGGCACGGCGCAGACGAGGTAGCGATCTTGAAGGCCTCACTGCAGCAGGCGGCGGCAATGATGGCGTTGGTAGACGCGATGGCGGGAATGATGTTCTTGATGGTGCCTTGGGTGAGTGAGTATGTGACGCCTGAGATGCCGAATTCTTGCGCGCGTGTCAGCGCCTTCTGGTACAGCCAAGTGACGTGCTCAGGGTCGTCCTTGTCTAATGCAGGAAATGGCTTCTCCTGATCCCAAGCGATGACGTGCGCCCACTCGATACAGTGTTCCGGTTGGCGGGGGATGGATGCAATGGTGCATAGAGGGACAGCAGCCCGGGGAGCGTGCATGTCGAGTTGGCATTCGATACAGGATGTCATAGATGGGAAGATGACTCTTGCCTGTCCCTTGAAACCCTCAGTTCCACCATCGATCAGAGGCTTTATCGCATCAGCGTCCTCGGCTCCCTCGGCGATCGATACTAGCATGGCGTTAATCCAACGACGTGCTTCTATGCTGTCGAGTCCGCAGACGACGAGCTGGAATTGCTTGTAGAACTCCTCGTCGAAATCCTGGATGCGGTTGTTGTGTGCGGTGATGGAGACTCCTTTTACTCGCTTCTGTACGAAGTCGGCGGCGACTTGGGCCTTGTATTTGCCAACATCATTTTTGCGAAAGAGAAACTGCCGATTCAGATTGGAAATATCGATAGTATCTGGGATGCTTTTAGTCAGTCGATCAGTCTGTCAGGAGTTGCAAAAGCTAAGTGGCGTACCCATATCTATGACATGAATGTTCTTGAATCGCGACATGGCGAGGTTCTTGAGAATCTCGCATCCTAGACCACCAGCACCACTGTGGTGTCGCATGTTAGCACGTATTCGAAGGAGTTGTTGCTGTTTCGAGGAGATATGCCTACATAACTCTGGTCGTGGTCAGCTCAAGGTTATACTAGGTAACGGATGTGACGACTCACAGGATCTTGAACCTGTCGAACTGGTCGAGGTTCTCCTGTGCCGTAGCATCGGGGTCTGTGAAAGGACCTGCATTCCGACGGATGTGATCAAGATGTTTCCTATTGATTCGATGGTAAGTTCAGTATGTTCCGTGATAGCTGCCTAGGGGCATGACTTGAAGACTGCCTCACCATCGCGTCTGATCGGAACCAGAATTAGTAATCGTTTGCGTCTCGACGCTCATGGTGTGAGTGTTCAGTAAGCTCAAGCGAGTGTTGTTTTTGAGAAGTAGGGAGAGACAGAAGAGAAAGTAGTGGATGCTTGTTCATGTGAAGGGGGGGAAAGACGTGGTTCCAAAGGCTAGTTACAATATGCTTCCATTCGGAGAAGCGTGTCAAGGTGCGTTGTAACGGGAGATCGTCATCCCGCAATTCGGTGAGTTCGGTGAGTCTTCGGTGAAGGTGGGGGTGCACACCTGCCTAAGCTACCCACCTGGTCCTACCTTGACCTTGCTTTGGTTCTAATCACGTCTTGTCTTCTTACTATACTAAACTCCCCCCCCCCCCTCCTCCTCCTCCTTCTTCTTCTTCTTCATGATTGCTTCCTATCTACACCCAAGTATCACTTAGTAGATAGTGACGAACTACTTCCCACATTTTGTTGCTTCTCGGTTCGATGAAAATCTAGGCCAACATGGCTTAGGCCTCTTCTTCTACAATGGACGAATTATTCACGCCCGTTAGCACAACCTACCTGAAGCCTCGAAAGGAACCTGAGTCTCTCCTCACAGAGGTCAAATCCAGACCTCAGCATGGCAATAGCCAGATACAACGACCTCAGGCCATCAACTCTTCGGAAGATGCCCTCGACGCTCTCAAAAGCCAGCCAGACTATGACACTCTCATAGTAACTCTGAGTTTCCTCACTAGCAACAAATCTGCTTCAGATGGTTTCCGCCTCGGAGCCCCTAGTCCCAAAAGCGCAGCCATTATACACCAGCTTGTCGTTGAGATTGCTCCAAACTACTGGACACTACTTCTTGAGGGAACAGCTCGTGAAGATCCCCATGCCCATGACTCAAAGCCTCAAGATGCCGAGCTCTTTCTTCGCTGCTTACGGAGCGTCACGGGCCTCAATGCCATCATCACTCAGATTAGGGCTCTGCTACACGATTCACGTCTTGGAGGAGGAGATATAAAACGTAACGACACAGAGTTGAATCTAGGCATTTTCCTGGACCTACTCGGCGTGCTTTTGTCTGGCAACAAAACGGTTCGCGACATGTGGCAATACTCGACAAATGAACTGGTCAACTCGGCGTTGAAGAAAGCACAATCGCAGAAGCTATGCTCACTCCTAACCAACGGTCAGATCACATCCATGGCTGCCGAAGCCTTGGCGGTCAATAATAGTAGCCAGCCGTGGAATGAGACTCTTTGGATAGCCGATGGCGTTGAGTACAGCAAATGGCTGGCACGCAACATCACGACCTGGGCAATACATGCCTCCCAATCGAACGAACTGGACGCCTGTTCAGATTTATTCCAGAGGTCTTTATCTCTGAACTATACAGGTAAGTCTGTACAATCATACATCCCCAGCTGTCGCTCACCATCTATTCCCAGAGGCTCTCATCAAGGTCACCATTGACGGCTTGCTGCTATCAAAAGATACTTCTTCCTCCACCTTTGCTCAAATTGCCCTGAGCCAGCCTAGAACGGCCAAGAAAGTTCTGCATGCGCTCCTGTCACATATTTCCAGCAGATTCCTCGGCCACGTTAGTCTTAACAACACACACCCCGACGATGCTGTCTCTGCTGTTGCTGGTATTCTTCAAGCTTTAGTCTTGGAAGACGAAATCAGGAAAAGGCTGCTCATAACATGGTGCACATCATCTTCCGGAGCTGGTCTCGGTGATGGTATAGGCATCCGCCGTGCTGTACTGGCAGCATTGGCACAAGATCGGGGGGCCATAACTACAGTCCTCGAGGAGAGTCTTGCGCAGTTCGGAGATGAGCTCTATATAAAGCATGCTGCAATGCTGCAACAGGATGGTATAGTATCCTGGGTCAACTTTGTTAGAATAGGTGAGGAGAGCTAACAACCCTTTTAGTTCATGCTCAAGTTTTGCTGCTTGCTGCAGGTTACGTTCATCGACTATCGCCTATCAAACTGACAATGCTACTAAGATCTGGCACATACTTGAGCACAATTTCAAACCGAATCGGTTCAACACAACTGAGAGCTCGCTTCCTCGGGCTAGTCGTTGGAGAGACTCTCTCTGCCCTCATAGATAAGAATGGCGAGAAGCTTGACTTTCACATGGACGAGACGGACACCGAAGAAGCAAATCTGCTTAAGAATCTGACTCGAATATCCGACCAACCAGGCTCTGTCGATAAGCTACTCTCAAGTACAAAGTCTGAAGTACCCTCCCACTCGCAATCGTTCCACCCAAAGGCATCGAAAGCCGCTACCCGAAAGCCTACACCAAAACCAAAACCCGCCATTTCTGAGGTCAAGCCCAAGGCCATTATTGAAGAGATCAATTCATCAGACGACGAAGACGAAGATCTTGTCCCCTACTCTAAAGAGTCTGATCCTGAAGATTCCGATGACGATGCCACCCTCGTACAGCGTAACAAACCCAAACCACCTGTCTACATCCGCGACCTCATCGCTTTCCTTCGCGACTCTGAATCCTACGACAAGCAGAAACTTGCTCTTCAGATAGCTCCCCTGCTCATCCGCCGTAAAGCAAACTATGGCACAGAAGTTAGCTCCCATGCTGACGAGTTGGCGAGCCTACTTGTTGGCCTACAGGATAAATTCGAGCTTGAGGAGTTCATTGACCTGAGATTGCAGGGCATGATTGCGTTGGTGATAGCGCAGCCCAAGACTATGGGACCATGGTTTGCCCGGACATTCTTCGAGGGTGATTATTCCTTGACTCAGAGAACCTCGGTACTCATCGCTCTCGGCCTATCAGCGCGTGAAATCGCTGGTTTCGAAGTCTCAGAGTACCAATCTGCAGCTGCCTTTCCATCCAAGAGGCTCCCTGAGAAGATGGAGCAGCTCTATCTGGATTCTACAAAGGACAGTAAAACTCTGCCATCTTCCAAGCTTAAGCCTCTCCCATCCAGCGCCATCGACACCATCGCCCAGTCCATTACATCGAGTTTCCTAGCACCCTTGGCTGCAGAGGCTGCAGACGCAACCACAGGTCCCGACGTTCTGAAACTCCAGAGCTTCACGGCTCGCTACAAGTCCAAGTTCAAAGCCAGACCCAGGGTTCGGGCAATTCCCAACACGACGGCATCTCTGCTTGCCACATCGCTATTCTCTCCTCTCACGGCACATTTCCAGGTCGCCCTCCGCTCTGCGAAACCTCTTATACTCAATCCTACCCTCTTGGCCCTCTATCTCCAAACCCTCGGCATCGTTATCCACGCTGCTGGCCCGTCAACGCTGTCGCTGCCGCAGATCACCGCTGAACTATGGGATCTGCTCCTCGGCGCAAGATCGCATGTTCTGGGTGACCTTGGCGCCCTAAAGGGCTGGCTGGTCGCCATGGCATCGCTTCTCGAGGTTAACGGAGGTGACATGGGCCGGATCTGCGAGACTCAGGGGAAGGAGGTGATGGAGACAAGAGAATGGGTTGCCATGGTGTTTGAGAGAACGAGGGGGGGCGATGGCGGTGAAGAGAATGATGTCAAGATGCTGGCCGCGGGTGTGTTGATCAAGATAGGGGAGATGGTTGAGAAGTACCAGGCTTTGCTGATGGGGGACATGATTGGGTTTAATTGAGATTGGTCAAGACAAGTGATAGAGTTAAAAAAGGCTAGTTGTATAAGAAAGACGGCTTCTACATTCTACTCGTGGTCAACACGGACACTCCAACTGAAAAGCGATTTTATATACCATATCCAATATACATAAGTAGCCAGACGGCCGATGCTCTGCCTTTCCAGCTCAGATTTAACACTACTGGAACTCTCGTTTGTAAACCAAGTCGTCAAATTTCAAAGTCGTTTCGCTAATGCACCTACGCTACATCTCCAATCGATTCAATCCGCGTGGTGCTCGCTCTACGAAGCGGTAGACTGGAAAGATAGACGTGGGCCTGACTGAGGTGGTCACTGAGACTCATAGCCATGCGGCGAAGTTCCTCCTTAACATGCTCCGAAGACGCCTGCCCTTCCATCACTTGTGGAGAAGGCCCTGTTGGGGGAGGTGGTAGAAGGGATTGATATCGGAGAGGGCGGTGTAACTCTTCTTGTGGAGGAGGTAGATCGTCGGAGAGTTGCGTGTTGAAAGTAAGTTCGGGTACATTTGATGGTTGGGGGGTGAGGAACTCGGGGTCTGTGTCGGCAAAGTCACTCAGGGAGTAAGGCCTGCTCTCGCCGGGTGCCTGGCCGTTTGTTTGCTGGTTCAGTGGCAGCTGCTGTGAGAATGATTGATGTTGCATTGGGGAAGCTGGTAAGGTTGGTAGCGGATCATGACGTTGGGTATTATTCAGATGAAGGTCTGCAACGGCGTTGGCATATTCAGAATCGTCAGAAACATATATGGAAGGCTCGCGGATGGTTGATGGCATTATGTAAAGCGAGGCATGTTTCTCCAATTCGAAGGGGTTTGCGCCTCCGACTTCTGAGCCGGCTATTGAGCCAACATCAGAATGTGATGTGGAAGGTCGGGGGTAGTCGGTGATGGGATCGGCAAAGCTCATATCCAAGTCGATAAGGCTTCCTGTGGACGCGCGGTTATCCATCGACGAAGGAACAGCGAGGTCATCGAAGTGAGCTGATGGCTGGATAGGCTCAGTGGGAGGGTGAATGAGACGACTGGTACTCGGGCCCTGGTCATCGCTAAAGGGAAACTTGAACGTGTCAGAGTTGACAGGCGCTGGTGGCTGGGAGGCGGCGGCAGGAAACTTGAATATTTCAGGATTCGCCGAAGCCGGGGGTTGAGAGGCCATCGAAGGAAACTTCCAATCTTGCGTCCTTCGGTTGTTGCTCGCGTCAATGGGATCGCTCAGAGGAGCATTGGTATATGCAGTATCACCAAAATCGTATTCTGTGGATGCTCTTGGATCCCCTGCTCGGATTGTGTTCAAATCCACGAACTGGGCCAAGTCGCTTCCGTGTAATGAAGCGTCGAGGTCGATCAACGACTCTCTCACTCCAGATTCCTGCGCAGAATCCTCTCGCAGAGGGAGGTCCGAGACTGGCGCAGGGAAAAGCCTTCCGTAGTATAATCTTGAGTTGTCCTCGTAGTTGGAAATAGTGTTGGGGTCAAAAAGCTTCTCGAGAGGGGCCTTGACAGAGGGTAGTTGTGGCGGAGGTCGTCTCCTGGATTTCGGTTTCTGGGTCCGAGAGGCATCATCGAACCCATCTTGGTCAAAGTCGACGTTGGAGCCATAGACATCGTATACAGCCTGGGCATCACCGGTCTTGAAAAGCTGCTGGTCGAAGGCGACAGTTGTGCTAAAGTTCCACTCGTCGCTCGACAAAGCCGTGGGCGAGAGATGCGACGGTCCCTGAGCACCCCCCGCGGAGAAGAGCGACTTTCGAATACCGCCCTGGGCCTCCCAAAGTTTATAGCCTTTCACCAAGTGGGCAAGACCCGAGGCTGGGTAGGCGTCCTGGGTGCCGTGGATGTACCGATGACGTTGAATCTGCTCGATAGTTGGACGTTTCTTGGGGTCGTCCACTAGACAATATGCCACGAGGTCTTTGAGCCCTGGTGAATATTGGTCACCATCAAGACGGGGCGTATGCTGTTTGAGATGAGGCCCAAGCCTGCTGAAATCCATACCGGCCACAGCGTTGGGCGGTAACCCTGAGGCGATCTCGTAGACCATGGCGCCAAATGCCCAAATATCGACTTCTGTGCCATAGGAAGTGGTAGGGTCGAAGAGTTCGGGGGCCATCCAGTGTGGTGTGCCAACAACAGTAGAGCGTTTGTCAAACTTTGTCTCGATAACACCTGCGACGCCGAAATCGCAGAGTTGGACGTTGCCAACCTCAGTAACGAGAATGTTGGCGCATTTGATATCTCGATGGATGATTCCCTGTCTGTGGACCCAAAAGACAGCCTCGGCCACCTCACGCAAGATTGGAATAATCCACTTCTCCTGCAGACCTCCGGGCAACGTGGGCTTCATGAGAGTCGCGACACTTCCTCCTGCGCAATACTCGGTGATCACCCACATGGACTGACCGACAGGTAGTGCGTCGAGGACATGGTTGACGTTTCTTGCGCCAGTGTCACTCAACAATTTCAGCGCGTTGATCTCTTTAAGCAAGTCGCTGTAAGTGTCGGCAAGTTTTGGGCTAACTGTGTCGCTCTCTTCGATATCAATAATTTTGACGGCAACAAGTTGGTTTGTTGTTAGAGAGGTGGCTTTGTAGACGCGGCCAAAAGTACCCTTTCCGATGAGTTCTGAGAGGTGATACTGGGGTGCATCCTTTCCAGATTTGGCGCACTGCTCAGCGACGAGTTTTTGCATCTTTTTGGCATCTTCGATTGCCTTTTGCTTGGTGACGGAAAAGTCCGGACCTCTGACCTGTAGAGACGCCATTGTTTAAATGGTTGGCGTGTGCCTTGGATGAACTGGAGAGGACAGTCTAGGCTTCAGCCAGTTTGTAGCGAAGATGTAGATGCTGTCGCCCAAAGTACTCGAGTGAGTGTGGAGGGTTAATCGGAAGGCTGACGATTGGCATTTCACATAATGAGGACGCTTAAATGAAGCCGGGAGCACAGATTAACCAACCGCAACGACAGGGAACAAGAAAAGGAAGCGGGATTCGAGGCTGTTGAAGCATGCAAAAGGATCTTGAATGTTGAATGTTGAAAGGGGCGAGTCGATGTTTGTTTCGTTACCAAACACGCACAAGCCTCATCTGTGCGACCAAGACGGAAGGTGGGGTACCCAATGAGATGTGCCTGCTGGGCAACTGTGGCGGTACAGCCTGAAACCTCGGAAAGGGTGAAACCGTGGTGTGGCTTGTAGTGAGTGCTGTGTCACCTATCCTTCCCACATCACGTCACCGTTTCATCCCTGTGGCCGAGTTCCAAGCGTTCATCTTTCAACGTTGAGTGTGGATTTAGGGCGGAGATTCTCGTACAAAGAGCCTCGGTGGTGTCGGCGGCTGGTGGCGGCATTTGACATGTCCTTTGGATAACGACTCTGACACCCAATTGCTCAGGGGTCAAAAGCTCAGCCAGTGGTCTATGAGGAGTGCTAAGGTGAATGATATGACTATTCAGATGGATATCGTGCCCTCGGTTGCAGTTGAGGTCGACAAGGGGGTAGTGAGGGATCCAAGGCTTCCAGATCCGACCATTAAACAAGACGCCGTCGTTGAGAGGTGAAGAAAGACAGCCCACAGAACACTTGTATGCACAGCTTCCTATTTTCTTACATTTAATTTAGTTCTTCCCGTTGTGACAAGTGGACATCACGAGTCTTCTCTCAACCTGTCCAACATCTTACCATGAACGCCTCTCCACCCAGACTCGCAGGAACTTTTTACTATCCCGACCAGGACTCTTGAGCACTTGATAGTTACGTTCTCGACCAGTTCACAGCCCTCTCCAACCTCCCTGACCTGCCACACCGTCTCTATCACAATGCCCATTGGGCCATGCATCCTGACAAACACGCCGCTTCCCAGGTTGAAGAACTCGCATTTGCTGACAACGTCCGAGTCCCAGAGCCCAGCAGGCAGCGCTTGTATCCTGTCGGTCACGGTGTAGCACTTTGGCGGCGCGGTCGGAGCGAGGCCGGAATCAGTAGGGACCGTGGGCACGGGGTCTGAAGGCGTAGGCAGGGCCTCGTACTTTTTCATGTGAGGATCACAGCGGATGAAGAATTCATGGTCATGTAGCATGGCGATACCCTTGGCCAGTTGGGTGTCGGCCGGGATGGGTGATGTGTGCTCGAGTTGAGCTGTGGTGCGGAACATGGCTGTAAAGAGATTGGGACTCAGAGGTGATGATGATGTTCTGATACGCTGGAGAGACCTTCGGTCCGCTATTTGAATCTGCAGCGATTGTAGTGAGTGGCTGAGAATGCTGAACTTGGGGATTTGGGTGATATTCAATGGTAAAAGTATGAGGAGGTAGGTGATCGGCTTGGAAGCGCGTATTTGTTGTGGCCAGTGGTTGCTGTTCTACAATGTTACGGTGACTCGGCTACGGCTGCGTATTTCATGCAGTGGTGTGAGGGAAGAATGAATTATGTCAGTATGTATAAATCCAGATAGAGAAGAGGCCTAGGTTGCCATTTAGACAGTTATTACTAGGCAATTATAATAAAGTAGTTTCTGATTTATCCAAGTGCTGTAATGAGTGTCGGTCATGACAATCACGGTGTAAGTTCAAGGCACGTGACTTCGCGAGAC
>JABFEV010000930.1:0-26132 GCA_013618395.1 Fusarium domesticum | reverse complement strand
ACCTTCGATATTCCATACCCCGGATCTCTGCGCTCATCTTACCATTATCACTTCACCCACACCTCAAGCTCGGCCATCATCCGTCCTTCGATACGTCTCGTTACCTCGTCACCACCATTTCAACTCTCATCCTTGGCTGTTTTCTGGCAAATTGTTTCATACTACGATTTCAACTTGGAAAAACTCCCTCCTCGAGTCTCCCCAAGACCCTCCCTCCCAAAGGTTAGTCTCATCTCCACACTTTGGCCCATTCACTACCGTTCGGCTCTCGACTCCATCACCGGCCCCTCGGGTTGTAACTCGGCAGGGGACTTACGATCTCATACCCGTCCTGGCAGGGCTCTTGAATCTAAGTCCCGAGTTCCATGACTTCCGCTGTCTCCCTACCCTTATCCCATATTGTCGAAGATCCCCAGGTTCCCAGTATCCCAGTATCCGAATCCTCCATCATGAGATCCATTTTCACATGGACGCCGAGGCTGTTTGTCCTCACCTGCAAATTACTCCACAATCCACAACTACCGAGATAGTCTTCCCTAGAGGCTCCTTTCCATATGTTGTTAGTCAAGAGAATCCCTCAGAACAACCTCAAGGTTGTCAAACCTGATCTACGAGTTCCGTTGCCCCTGACTAATCTGTCAATGAAATGTACTGTTGTACTCGGCCATTGCCAAAATCTCTCGAACTTGCCACTGCAGCTCTACCTTCTTCACACCCTCTTGTCACAACTTCATTACCGTTGAAACAGGGGGTAGATTTGACACTCATTCACGCTTAGGTACCCCACGATCACCCTCTTGCATATCCACCTCCAAGTGCCAACTTCAGCCCCCTTTCGCTAACTCCTCTTCTGCCCACAAGTCTTGTAGCTCTGTTCAAGACTACGGCTATATGCAGGGGGAGCCATGGCTACTATTGCTCTCCGCTCTAATCAGCGAGGACTCCTGAAGCTTGATGCCGTCCCCGAAATCCTCCGGCCGTTGATTCGGGCATACCTCCTGGGCTATGCATCAGCAGTGGCGCCCCGGCTTTTGACGTTGATACTGCAGCATGCCGCAAAAAGAAGGCGGAATACAGCTCAACAATTAACTCTTGACTCAGAGGAAGCCTCATTTGTCAAGGCTGCAGCACACGTTGTCAAGACGGGGTTCAACCCCAAGCGTTTTCCTGCCTTTTGCGCTGTCTTGGCTGGTGGAAGCACTCTTCTCGCTGTAAGCCATCCTTGCTAGCATCTCATCTTGTTGCAAACTTCACATGAACAGTTTCTGCCTTTGCAGGCTTCGTTCTGGAGGGTGCCATTATGTTCCTATTTTCTTTCATTGAGCTTCAGAGTCATCGTTTGTCTAACGCTCGCAAAAGGAACCTCTAAAGAGCATACTGGAAAAATGTGCCACGGGACTGAGTAAATCAGGTCGTTTAAGGTAAGATTTACCCACCGCAGGCAGTCTCGCAGTCCTCTCGACATCGTACTGACTCCAGTGACTAGACTTGCAAGATGGCTCTCCTCATTCCTTGCGGCATGGTACGGGCTTCACCTACTACACTCATACGAGAGTAGAGCATACACAGAGCCACCACCCACCAATCCAGACTCTTCTGAAGACACTGAGCCGCAAACAGTCACAGTCAGGTTTGCCGGACGGACACTGGATCTGACCCTGTTCGCTGTCACCCGTGCTCTTGATGTTATTGTAGGTGATCTTTGGTCACGGCATCGAGCCCGCCGCTTGGCGAGTAACAAGTGGTCCAAGGTAAGCCATTCCGATATATCCAAGCATCCGCGACTTAACACACGCTGACATACCTCGAGGCCGAAAAGTTCGTCTCTAAATTTGTCGACCCCCTAGTCTTTGCCGCCTCCTCAGGGCTTGTCATGTGGGCTTGGTTCTACCATCCCAAACGTCTTCCCCGCAGCTACAACAAATGGATCACTTCTGCGGCATCGGTCGATCTAAGGCTTATCGAAGCTCTCCGTCGCTGTCACAAGGGCGAGCTGCAGTACGGCAAAGAGACTGGCCAGGCGCCCTTACTACAGTCGATGTGTGTCGACTATGGATGGCCCCTTGCCTGGGGAGACCCATCTGTAGTTGTGCCCATCCCATGTGAGATGGTGCACACGAGTTGTGGCCCTTCGTGCGAATACCACGCTGTGAGTCGCTTCTTCCGCGCCTGGAGATGGTCCATGACCACCTATCTACCCCTGACGCTCGCTCTCGCCCTCCGCAATCCTTCCCGTAAGGCCGTCCTTCGAGCCATCCTCTCCTCGTGCCGCTCCGCCTCCTTCCTGGCCACATTTATCACCCTCTTCTACTACGGAGTCTGCCTCTCCCGCACGCGCATCGGACCCCTCCTCCCCGGCGGCAAGACCATTACTCGACGCCAACGCATGGATGCAAACATATGTGTCGGTACCGGCTGTGTGCTCTGCGGATGGAGCATCCTAATTGAGACAGCTTCCCGTCGCAAAGACATTGCACTGTTCGTCGCCCCTCGTGCCATGGCTACTGTGCTGCCTCGGAAGTATTCACTTGATAAGCAGTGGCGCGAGACGCTTGTGTTTGCGGCCAGCACTGCCGTCGTCTTTACATGTGTTGCGGAAAATCCTCAGAGGGTGAGAGGTGTGTTTGGTCGGCTGTTAAAGATGGTGTTGGAGCAATAGTCGGATCGATGGATGTCTAGACATGTGAGACGTGTTAGATGAGGCGAATTTTCTCTTTCCTCATGTGCCAACGACAGGCACTATTAAATATGCTGATGGTTGAAGATATAGAAAACATAGACTTTAACTTGATATTTTATTGCACATACTAGACACGCCTTAGCGCAGTGTAAGTTGATTGAGCAGCATCTAATTCACAGTACACATGATTACTGTCATCCAACATCTACATTCGATGTTGTCTTAGACCGACAGAGCTGGTTCGCATGGAGGCAGACCATCATGACTGGTACGCAAATAATTGATATTGGTGTATCTTGAGCCCAGATCGGTATTAAACTCAATCTCATACTCATACTCGTTTTCTCTTTTCCCTTTCACGTCTATCCTTTAATCCAAGAAACAACCCCTAGTACAAAAATACAAGCCAGTATGTCCGCCCTCACTGTCGTAAAGATCTGTCCGTACCGATGCACAATCTCGACATAGTTCTTGTACGGTTGTGGCAGAAATCCAAGCACCGTTCCCACAACGCCCGTCGGCACAGGGCTCTTCTTGAGCAGAAAGAAACGGGTCGTGAGAAGCAGGGACTCGGCCGTCGCGAACGTCCAGAAGAATAGTCGTTTGCGATGCTCCAGATCCGTCTCCATCTCGGGTTGGGAGGCTGCGATCAAGGGGTCGGCCGGTGAGGTACCGCTCAGAGCGGCGCGCTCTCGGTCGATTCTGCTTCCGCTGAAAGGTGTGAGAATAACAATGTAGAGGCCGAGACCAAGGGCGACAAGCGCGTGCAGGAGACGCCAGAGGTTGGTGGATGGGTTGCTACGGGCAACATGAGGTGCGGCGCCGGGCATACCAGGGAAGGGAGGCATCGATCCCTGAGGGAGACCAGTCCCGGCCATGAGCTGGGACATCATCTGCATCATGGGATCTTCCTGCATGCCGTCAGGAGCAGGGCTCATGCCACCGGGGGTATTGTTTCCGCGCTCAAAGCTCGTCATCATCAGACGAAGCTGTTCCTCTGAAATATTCGGCTCCGGAGTAAGAGGAGCACCCCGCTTAGGCTCGTAGTAGTGGTCGGAAATATCAACTTCATCAGGATCGGCGTGGTCGGTAGCAGAGACAGGTCTGACGGTAGAGCCAGGCGTAGGCGCGGCGGGTGCAGAGGGGGCATCAGTCACAGTCGAAGAAGCCACATCTAAAGAAGAGTAATTAGTTGGCAGCCCCATTATCAGAGACAACGCCGTGTGAGCTGTCTCATACCTTGAGGCACCCGCCCACCAAGGCCGGTGATTTTATCCAGTCGCGAAGAACCCCCAGCCTTGATTTTAGCTTCGCGCCTCTCCTTTCGAAGGCGAGCCTGTTCGGTCGCTCGCCTCGCAGCGGCATCTTCTGGACTGAGAGTACTCTCGGACATTTTCGTGTGGTGTTGTTGTTCGTAATGGCTTTGTGAGAGGAAGAGTAATGTGATGGAGGGGGAGGAGGATGATGTAGGTGGGTCTTGGTATGACAGCTGGCAAAGAACAAGGGAGTGTCGCGCTGGACTTACCCTGCACTAAGAAATTGGACAGGAAAGTTGGAAAGGACGTTGAAATTAGTGATGGTAGAATGTTAGTAATTGGCGACGAGGCTTTTCAAGACGTTACAAATACGCAGGTGAAAATGATCGAGTTTGGTTTGTTGTAGCCTTGTTTTAGCAGTCATTCAACTGCGTGAAAACGAAAGTTGTATGGCTAGGATTTTCTGATTATGTATCATGAACACCATGAATAGAGCCTGTATACAGTGTCACCCATCCAAGCATATACTAAACAAAACACAGCTTCTTCATATTCTTTTCTAGTTTACGCCTTGTTTAGCAAAAGTGTATTCATGACTTCATCCCCTTCATGTCGCCTCTGAAAGACTGTCAACACACTACCGTAACTACACAATCACCAAGTACCAATTTATATTAAGCCAAGTAACACTAGTCCGCAATTTCTACCCCGTTCATGGCGTGGCCTTGCTCATGCTGATCAGTCGCTTCACACCGACCTGATATTTCAGTTAGTTTATATATCACTTTAAAACAACACCGTGTTTAACTTACCATCCAGTTGCCACACTCCTCCGTCTTGTCCCGCTGGATCTCGACCTGCAGTCTGTGTGCCGAGTCGTAGTCCCTGGCCTGGAGAACCTGAGCCAACTTGGACAGATGATCAATAGTGTCAGGCTGGACCAGTTCTTCGTTGTTGAGATGGTCGAAGAGCAAGTCCAATCGCTTCTGCGTGTCCTTGACTTGGGGAGCAAAAGTCGATGGCGCCTTGGCCGCGACTCGCTGCATGTCCTGGCTCAGAATATCAACCAAGCCCCGTGCATTGTCGGGAATATGTGATCGGTCACCAGCGGGGTGTCGAGCCTTCGGAGGAGCAGACTGCTGAGGAGGCGTTGGCTTGGGAGAGGACATGGGAGGGCCAGGTCGGTTCATAGGCGGAGGTCCAGTGAGAGGTCCAGTTGGGGGAGCCGATGCCTGAGAAGGGGGAGCACCGTACGAAGGGGCGTACTGGTTGTAAGGAACCGACTGCTGGGAAGGAGCTCCATATGAGTTGGCTGAGGGTGGCGGGCGGTTTCCAGGGGGGGGTACAGAGGCCGAGGGCTGACCGTACTGCTGCTGGGCACTAGGTGCTGGGGCGTACCTGTTGGAGGGGGGAGCACCAGATGGGGGAGCATTGTAGGGAGACGCAGTTCGAGGAAGGACTTGGGGCATCAATGGGTTTGGCCCAGCGGCAGAGGGAGGCGGAGCATATGGGTTAGGGGCGCTGGCAGGAGGGGGAGGACCCTGGAAGTTCTGGGCAGACCCAGCAAGAGGAGACTGGATCCGAGGTGGCCCGGATCCCTTGGGCGGTGGCGGCGGCGGTGTCGCTGTAGAACGCTGCCCGTACGGAGCCGAGCCGGGACCACCTGGAGGAGGAGGAGGCGCAGATGAGCCCAGCTGGCCAGGGAAAGGAGAAGTAATGGGCGCGATGCTAGGAGTGTTCTTGCGAGGCGGGGCTCTAGCTACAAGGGGAACATCATTCCAGTTCTCTGTGCTCTTGGCCTTAGGTGGAGGCGGCGCAGAGGGTGTCGTGTTTCGAGGAGGGCCGGCCAAAGGCGGAGGGGCGACAGGAGCGGCCGATGTTCCGAACTGAGACGTAGGGGCCTGGTAACCGATGGAGGGGGGCGCGTATGCACCCTGGGGCTGGTATGGGTTGCTGTTGGCAGGCGTATACTGTTGAGCTGGCGAAACGGTAGAGCGGGGAGCAGCTGGAGTCTGACTGATGTTGCTGTAAGGGTTGGGAGCCGTTGTGCCAAAGGCCTGCTGGGTGGGCTGGGGATGTTGATAACCCAGCGAGGGGGGGACCCTGGAAGAGGTTCGGGTCGCAGATGCGGGAACTCGGGCAGCAGCAGCCTGGGGGGCCTTCTTGCTTGCCAGCTTCACACGGTTTCTGGCGATCTCCGCGGCGGGATAGTTGGATGGCAAAAGGTCAAGGTACTTCTGAGCAGTCTCCAGCTGACCATGGCCAGCCAGGATGTCAGCGTACTCTGTGTACTTGTTGTAGAGGGCGACAAGCTTCCAGTCGGCGCTCAAACTCTTCTCAGTGTCCTCGAACTTGGTGACATGACGGAAGACGGTAACCTTCTCAATAAAGTTCTGAAGCGACCTGGCATGGACAGAGAACGTAGAGTCCTCAGATGACTCTTGCAAGCCAGCTCGCTCTGCCTCCTCAAGCTCGGTTGCCCAGATAGACACAACCTTCTCGAGTTTGCTGCCCACCAAGTAACAGAACGACGCATCCTTTCTCAGGCCCTGCTCGTTGATTCGGTCTCCCAAAGCCTCACAGAGATCGGAGAATTCGTCGGGATCGGAAAAGGTGCAGACAATGGCCATAGTCTCCTTCCAGTTCTCCAGATCAGCGTTGTAGACGACGTCCCAGAGGTTCTTGGCGAGAACAGATCCCAGGAGTCGCATATAGCTTGGGATCTCACTCTTGCGAGCAAGGTAAGCGGACTGGACCTTATCAACAAGCTCCTGACCGCCACAGTTTGCGATTAGGAATGCATCCGCCATGCGATCCTCCTTGAGGCAGATCTCTGTAGCCTTGGCAAAGTTACCAAGCATGAGAGCGTGCGTAATATCCTTCTCGACATGGGTGTCGGAATCGCTAAAGAGGTGGAAAGGGTTGTCTGTCTTGGCGCCCTTGGTGGCTGAGAGGTTGGACAGGAAGTCCTCACCTTCAGCATCGTTGTCGTCGAAAAAGTTCGAGAGTCGCTTCTTTTTCTTCTCATCAAAGCCGATCTCAGACCCAGCCTCGGCACCATCCTCATTAACGTCCGCAGCAGTCTCACTGGCTTCAGGGGCGTTTCCGTTCTCGAGAGCCTCCTCGTTGAAACCAAGATACTCAACAATCTTGCTGCGGGAGTTGTCAGAAGCAAGCGTTCCCATTACCTCCCAATCGGCCTTCTCTTCCTCAGTTTTGGCCTGCTCGAGGCGCTCAGTGCAAATGGTCGAGATGTCGCCAGAAGCAATGGCCTCTTGGAACTTCTCGGTAGCTGAAGAAACTTCGGAATCGATGGAAAAGTGGTCAATCACAACCTTGGAAGATCGCTTCTGTCCTGGCTGAGTAGGTTGGGCCTTGAAGATGATGAGCTTACCTCCGAAACCGAAGGAAGCACCAATTGGTCGCTCGAACCATTTGGGAGCCTTGGCCAAGGACCATGAGGCATCCTGGGGCTGATTCTGAGCAGCGCGAAAGAAGTCCTCATCGTCCAGGTTCTTCTCAGCAGCAGTCTTGGAAGTATCGGGGTTGGTGTTCTGCAGCGTCTGCACGGTAATCTTGCCGTCGAAGCTGGCTGTGGCTGAAAGGTTGGGGTTGTGGGGGTTGAACCGGGTGGAGAAAGTCCAGTTCGTCATCTCAGGCAGCTCGCCATAACGTTCACCAGTCTGAGGGTTCCAGACCAAGGTTCGGTTATCCTTGCCGGAAGACAGCAAAAGATCGCCATCTTGCTGGCACCATGACAGTGACAGAACGCCCTGCTCATGACCCTCAAGTGTCCTCTCAGGGGCATTTGAGTTACGGAGGTTCCAGAGCAGAATAACAGGAGTGTTATCGTCTGGTGTAGCAGTCAAGAGCTTCGTCGAGTTGTTGGGATCCCAAGCAATAGCGCTGACAGCCTTTCGGTTGTTGTTGAGAGTCAAGGAAGCCTTCTTGGTCTTCAAATCCCACACCGTCACAAATCCACCTTGACCACCAGTGGCCAGAATGTGAGGAACCTTTTGGTTCCATGCAAGGCAATCGATATCGTCGGATCGGGCGGCGGCGTTTCCTAACCGGAAGGGGTTTGCGATGTCGTTAACATCGTAGATAAAAAGCTCGCCTTTAGCACCGGCAGTGGCCAAAACCTGGGGCCTGAGAGGGTTGAACTGCAGTGTCTTGATTGCACCTGTGTGCTTCGTGGTTTGGGAAAGGAGAGCGTCCGAGTCGCCAGCGATAAGCTTCTCGGCATCCCAGAGGTCAAGGGAGCCGTTTTCAAGGGCACCAGCAATGATACCTCTGGGATGATCGTCATCAGGGAGACCCCAGGCAACATCGTAGAATCTAATGTTGTTAGTATTGCTTCCCTAAAGACACAGACGTGGTTAGGTTTACCTGGCCTCGGTAGTGATACTGGCTATGGGATGGAGCTCTAGGCCTTGTTGCTGGTCGTCAAGAGCTAGATCCCATAACTCCAGCTTGCTCTCGCCGGAAAAGTCGACATCTACTGCTCCAGCTCGGGTTCCAGTGAGCAATAAAGGTTTGCCGGCACCTGATGACCAGGCGAAAGCGGCCGTTCGGGGAATCTCTCGAAGGCGCACCATGATGGTGATGGCGGGGGCTTATGCGACGGGGAGCCCAAGGAAGATGGCAGGTGTTGATGGAAAGCTTGGTAAAAAAAACAAAACTGCGACAGATGGCGTTGATACAGCCAGAATTGGTTGAAACTTGTTGCCTCTGCCCGCAATAAGCTTCGAATTTTTGTCTAGGCGAAGCAGGGCGACTTTTAAGGTGTCTTGAACCAAGTTATGATGCCAGATTGCAAGGCCGCCCTCCATGTTCAGGAGCTCCCAACACTGGACACGTCCGTGCCCCTGAATGTCCAGAGCGGTGGGGGCTATCACGTGATGGATAGCGTTCGGACGACCGTACCAAAAGCTCATATGAAGCATCGGGGAATATGTGTACTGCTAATACTTTTTTGATGAGTTGTATCAAATAATTTATAGATTTTAAAAGGATGTGCCTCCCTTGACTGTACAATCATCAAGAACAGCTGCAAAGACACAGCTCACTGCCTACCTAATATGGTATTGAACATCTTGAAATGGTCAATCATGCTAAACACATTCGTCTTCGTGAGTTAAAGCTTGACATTTCTTAATTAATTCATGAATCATGACATTTATACCCTCTCATTCACCAACATGTACAGCGCTTGTTGACCTTTCTTGATGTAAGGGAACTTTTGGCCTCGAATGCTCACTCATCACGTGACACGCTTTGAACCTCACTGACGCCCATACTTCTGACATGGCATTAGAGCAGCAACACACAGTAAACGGCCACAACTGAACACCATAGTCATCATTTCACTCCTTTCTCTCATTTAATCGCCCAATTCGTTTAATCTCACATCAAAATGTCTGACGCAGCCCGCTGGAAAGCCACAGTTTACGTGGGAGGTCTCCCCCAGGTAGCCACGCAAAGTCATGTACTGGATGCCTTCATCCCATTTGGAGAGATTGTCGAGGTCAAGGTGCCGAAGCCAGACGGTCCCAACTCTACAGAAAACCACAGAGGCTTTGCATACGTCGAGTATGAGGATGCAGCAGACGCCAGGGAGGCAATCGACAATATGGATCAATCGGAGTTTTTCGGAAGGGTTCTCAAGGTCTCTCAAGCCAAGGCACCCAAGAGCGCTGATGAGGGTTTGGGCAGCAAAACTGCCATTTGGGAAAAGGTATGTTACTGCTTCATTTGCTTTTTCTTTCCTGTTATTTCCTTTGGGAATTCTATTCTAATTCACTTTCTAGGAAGGATGGTTGGCCGAACATGCTGGTGAAGGCCAAGGCGAGCTTCAGGTTGACAATACACAACCCATGACAGATGCTGGCCCTGATCCTATGCAAGGCTTGGAAGGACTCGATGTGGCAGGTCCTAGACCTTTGTGAAGCGGGAGAGTAACTCAATCGTAGTATTGGCTTTATCGTCGGCATAGCGAGGGCGTTTGGCAGCATTGGATTCACGGGACCGTTGGTGGACAGCAGACAGACATGCATACAAACACGTTGATCACCAAGAATGTTCAAGCTCAGAAGCTCGGTACAATTTCCTGCTCTCTATTCCTCAACATATACACAACAGTGACCCCCCAGTGGCTGGAAGTGAACAGCAAGCAGCATTCCTCTAGCAATGTTTCCTACACCCCTACGCGATAGTTCCTTAGTGGCTCTCCTCGCTATCGGCAGCACGCGCCGCGGGGCCCTGTCGCGACAGACGCAGGTTCTTGTCGACGATGAACTTGCGGGAGATGGAGTAGGTGGCGGCACCGAGGGCAAAGCCAACGACGACGGCTGGAACTGTGTTAGAAGAAGCAAAAATCTCAATGGGAGATGGGTATCGGTTTACCGAGGGGGTACAGCTCAGGAGGGATCTGCTTGAGCTTTCGGAGTCGCTGGGAGATTGTGTGACCTTTCAACCGGTTAGCAGACAGCCCATTGGGTCGATTTCAGTTCACTGTCGAGCTCTCGGGTCGTTCGAGGACCGTCGTAGATAGCTCCGGATATCACGTACCAGCCTGGTCCTCCTTCTGTAGAGGGGGAAAACTGACATCAGCGCCACGAACTATGACAAAACAAGGCCTCCTAGGGCACATCAATTGCACTCACGGGGACGGGTCGCATCATGCGAGGCGTCTGTCGGAACATTCTGAGGACAGCGGTGGAACGCATCTTGAAGTCGTATTTTTTGATGGAGTGGGGAGGGTCTGTGAGAAGAGGTTCCGTTGGTGATGATTCAATTGGAAATTATCGGCCTTGGGAGGGAGTGTTTGGAGTTGGTCGAACATCTGATGTCCCGGTGGCTACCCGGACCCGCCAAAACCTGTTTGGGTGCCTGAACAGGCTACACCATTGGCTTGTGACAGCCTGAGGCACACACTGAAGCTGCCGAGCATCGAACCACTTGATTCAAGCCGACAACGTCAACGCAACAACCTCCCACCCGTTCCAATTGCACACCCCAAGCTCCATCTCGCCGTCATTGACCCCAGACAAATCTCCTCTCTACATTGTCAATTCCTCTTCAAATTCTCTTCATAATGTCGGACGAAGGCCAGGATCAGGAGCTTGTCACCAAGCCCTTCAAGTTTGTCACTGGTTAGTCCGATAATCCCGCTGACCGGGTCGTGAAGAAAAATGACCTGATATTTGATTCCGAGGCTAACAATCCCGCAGCTGGTAAGCCATAACCCCGACTTGACGACGACAACTAGACGCGAAAGCCCACGATCGACTCTCCGTTCAATTGAAGGGTTCCGTCACTTCTCAATTGCATTGGCCTAACAATTCTCCTTTCTTAGGCACGGATGCCCGTTTCCCCAACCAGAACCAGACCAAGCACTGCTGGCAAAACTACGTCGATTACCACAAGTGCATCAACGCCAAGGGCGAGGACTTTGCGCCCTGCCGCCAGGTATGAACCCTCTCTGGGAAACCTCTGAACTTGTCTGATTAGTGTTTAGTTCTGGCTCTCTTACCGATCTCTGTGCCCCTCCGGCTGGTACCAGCGATGGGACGAGCAGCGCGGTATGTTTATTGCACTCACTGTAGAGGGTCTTCAACTAACAAACCTGACAGAGGCTGGCAACTTCCCCGCCAAGCTCGATGCTTAGATTGAGCGTATAGTCTGAGTGTAGCGGGTGCTGATAGAGGATGGAGCAGACACACTGCAATTGTATCATTTGTGAATCTGCTTAAGAGACGCTTGAAAACATCGCTAGTCGACAATTTTAAATAGCCACCGTTGTGACGTTCGTTGACTATTGTAAGAATGTGTGACAAAACATCGACATTACGTTCAAATTGAAGTGCTATCCCTAAACGCTGGAATTTCAAATCTCAGGGTCCCTCCTCCGTGCGCCGTAATCCCATAAACGCTATTTCCCATTGGCTCGTGTCATCCGGATCGGCATTGCCAGACTTGAAGCACGTAAAACCACGACCAGCACAGTACTACTCTTCATCTTCTTCGTCTGAGCTCATAAACTCATCGTCCTCGTCAAAGCCAAAGAATGTCCTCGCCTTTCCCTTGTCGGCCTTCTTCTCCTCCGCAGGTGGAGGCGTCACTTCTTCAGACGAGGACTCCTTCTCTTCTCCTTCTGACGCAGAATTCTGGTTGCTCGACTCTGTAGACTTGGAATCGTGGGAGGTAGCTAGCATGTTGTCCTTGTAGTTGCCGCTCTTCATGGCGGCTAGAACCGCATCTCGGGTCCGCTCACTACTCTCTTCCTTGTCCTCCACCCATCGGCCATCAAGGCGGCTCTGATTACCAGACTTGATCTCGGCCTCCTTCGCCTCAGACATCTGTACGATTTGCTCCCATCGTTCACGACGCTTCTGCTTCTCCTTCTTCTCCATCTCGGGCTTGATAGCAAGGTACTCGGCGAGGGCCTTGGCTTCGTTGACTGTGCGGAGTCGGCGTCCATCAAGGTTTCGGCTGGATCCGTGGTCTTCTTGATTCTTCTTCTTGCGTGAGGACATGCGACCTCCGGCAGCCCTTAGTTGAGAACCGAAACCACCTTTGCCACCGCAGAGGGGCAAGGCGAGTCGCAATGATAGAAAATCATCTTCAGTTGTCGGGAGGTACTCGGAGAGAGAGTTGTTGGATTCTGTAGGTAGCTGCTTATTCGAGATGGTTGTGATGATAAGTCTGGACTGAATGTTCGGCAGTCGCTCGTCAATATGCTCGCGCAGTTCTGTAACAGTTGTTGATGAAGGAAGAGGAAGGACAAGGGTGGGTGGCAAGCCCAAGCCTGCAAAGCTGGTGACCAGCACGTTCAAATTTCGTGAAGGCATGGCTGGGAAATGTTGCAAATGGACGACCGATGGTTTTTCCTTTGCCAGAATGAAGTAGGTATGGAAGTGAACAAGAGATGGCGCAGTCCTCACAGTCACGAGAAGCACGACGGATGTTTGATAACTTTGGCTCCGACAACCTGCCTTGGCCAGCTTACCTAATCTTTCATCCCCAAACAACGCTCAGCCACAGGCAAGCCTTTGTCTCCTTATCGGCACGTGACACTCCGCCACAGAGCACACATCAAGCCACCCCACTTCGCTACGCCGAATTTCTTGTAGGGTTTCCGCCCACAAAAGTTATCCAATTTGAGATCTGCCTTCGTCCCTCTGAAACCTGCCACCTTCCAACATCGACCCTCTCGAGCAGCACAACCGCCACGATGTTGATTCCCAAGGCCGACCGCAAGAAGATCCACGAGGTAAACCACCACCGAAAGAACGGGCGACGTTGACAGGTCGCCCGCCGTTGCGCGCACAAGAGAAAACGAAGAATTGAAAGACTAACATTGCCGTCCAGTACCTCTTCCGAGAGGGTGTCCTCGTCGCCCAGAAGGACTTCAACCTTCCCAAGCACCCCGATATCGACACCAAGAACCTCTTTGTCATCAAGGCTTGCCAGTCGCTCAACTCCCGCGGCTATGTCAAGACCCAGTTCTCGTGGCAATACTACTACTACACCCTGACCCCCGAGGGTCTCGACTACCTGCGCGAATGGCTCCATCTCCCCGCTGAGATTGTTCCTGCTACCCACATCAAGCAGCAGCGATCCCACGCTCCTCCCCGTGGCATGCTCGGCGAGGGTGAGCGTGAGCGAAGGCCCTTTGGCCGTGGCCGTGGCGGCGACCGAGGTGACCGTGAGGGTGGTTACCGAAGACGTGATGCTGGAGAGGGCAAGGAGGGTGGTGCTCCTGGCGAGTTTGCTCCTCAGTTGTGAGTTTCCCCTTATTTCTTTCACGAACTATGCGAAAGCTATGGTCGCAAACGCAATAAAAGACGTCATGGAGACAGCTTCACTAACACCTGTTAACAGCCGTGGTGGATATGGCCGTGGCCGTGGCGCTGCTCCCCCCTCTTAAACGAATTCAATTCCAATAAGGTGGTTCACGAAATGAGATGCATGGCGAAGGGAAATCGGCATGTATTCTTAAACACAAAATGAAAGGGCAATTTTCTCCATGGGCTATTCTTACTCGTGTGATGGACAGGTTGCATGCGGAGACACCGTGGGAGTTTGAGGGTTAGATCCTCGGAAATCATTTGCATCAGGGTCAAAGTTTGCCTTCAAAACGCGAGATGATTTGCTTGGGAGATAACGTGAGATGTTGAGCATTACGTGAAACGCCTGTGTTTTTAGTTGGGTAGGGTGAAGAGGAGGCGGTGATCTCAGCGAGTAGCTTCCAACATCGTCTTGGAACCTGTAGACTTCTATTCCATGCCGTCATTGCTGAACTCGAGGTGGTCGAAGCGAGAGTTTGTGCGTCTAGGAAGCGATCTGGCTAGAGGGAGCTTGCCGAGGCAGCTCACAGGAGAGTAGGGGCAACATTAAGTAGCTGCACCTTGTACGTCCTATCGTATCGAGGTATGCCTTATCTCTGTCCCTTTGAACATAGCTTATGTCATACGTCAGGTGCTACAATACCCCCCTTTCACCAGCGAATTCATACCATGGTTAGCTCCCTCCATCATCCTCAGATCTCATCACCGAATGTTGCAGCGATGAAGGTGAACAGAGCTGCAAAGCAACAAGTGTATTATAGCAGCGAGACAGCAATACCCTTTTTAGTTTTAAATGCACTGCTACTCTGCGCATTGTCTCTGATCGTGAAGGGGGCTAGGTCCAAGCTTCTACTCGGAGCCGCAAGGTGAGTCTTTTACAGCTCGGCGTGGGCAAAAGAGAATATCCTCACCTGAGCAAACATCCTTTCCGCCGTAAATCATGCGAAACATAGCGAAAGGTCTCCCCACAAGCGCCTCGGCCAGTCAATGAGCTGCGCCTCTTCACTCTCTCATCGAGGGACGCGGCCAATGTCCCAACCTCCATGACTGAATCAAGGCTAGACCTAGAGCCTATCATACCATATTGCCTTGAAGCGTATCACAGCAGAAATGCCATGATATGATGATACAAAATCGCCTTGGCCATGGCGGGAAAAGAAGCCTTTGCCTTCAAAGTCCTTCCTATATTGGCATCATCATCATGTCACCAATTCAAACGACTGACAACTTCTGATGAAAGTCGAGGTAAAGTACCTGACCGATGGATGTGAGATGTGAGATGATCCGGAGGCTGGGGAAGAGAAGGTAGAGAGAGAAAGGCCTGGGCTTTCTGCTATCAGGTGATACTTTCAAAACCCCAGTAATATCTGGCCATTCCAATCGGCAACTGAGGTGCATCCCCTTTGCCGGCTGCAGCGTTCGAGGAGACATGCGTGAACTTCTCGCTTGATGGTGTAGAAAGAATGCAGCATGCTGCTATCCTTTGCATGTTCCATGTATAACATCTTCCAAAACCAGGTGCCCAGTCTGGCTCCAGTGGATGTGTCGCGAGCTGCTTCAAGCCCAATCGTCGGGGCGGAATTGAAAGACGGCGGTGACAAGGTGGGCAGGGTAAGAAGGAAACCCCTGATGTTACGACAGCCCTGCCATGGGGTTGGCCCTGGACAAGGCCTGGCGACTCCTGGTGATATCTCATGATACAGAGATACGTTGCGGTAAATCTGACGACTTCTCTGGGCACGTCCATTGCTTGCCCTATTGTTCAGTATGTTCCTCGGGTAAAAGCCGTCTTCTGGGTGAGTTAAAAGGCCATCTTTCTTCTCTGCCGTTTGCTTCGGTTTCCTCGTTATATTGCAACAAGTGTTTCGTCCTTCTCGCTTCATATTAGTTCAAGTCCAGCCAGTTATTCGACAATTCTGCACCGACAGCCCATAGGTTGACTTGAGTGATCTGTCTGGCATCTAGTCTTGGTCTTTCTCAGTCTTGAAGTTCTGAATACTTGATACTCACATCACATCACCCCTGTATCCAAAATGGCGTCACTCCCAACAGAGATGAAGGCTCTCAGGTATGTCTTAGATTCGGGCTGGAGATGGCTAGAGCCGCTTTTATACACCGCGAGCACACCTGGTCTCTCGTATCATGATTGTCACATGGTTCACTGTTCGGCTGCTGACACCCATCTTCGTTGTGGATTAGATATGAGAAACCTGAGGATTTCTCCATCGTCACCGTTCCGCTTCCTGTCATGCGAGACAACGATGTCCTTGTAAAGGTGAAGGCTTGCGGTGTCTGCGGTACTGGTAAGTATACATCAAGCCAAACACTTTCTCAAGAAATTCATCAAGGCTGATCCATCTTTGTAGATCTGGTAACTCTTCAACATGACCCTTGTGCGCTCAACAATTTGGCTCTGACACGGATATCAGCATATCCACGAGGGTGAATTCATCGCCACATTTCCATTGATTCCTGGTCACGAGACCGTCGGAGTTGTCGCGGCCGTTGGAAAGGTTCGTCGCAAACTTCTACTCCATGCGAAACAAAGCTCCTTTCTTACACCACGTTCTAGGATGTTCGTGACTTCCAGGTTGGTGACCGTGTTGCTGCCGATAACAGTGAGCTTTGCAATGAATGCTTCTATTGCCGACGAGGCCAGCCTCTTCTCTGCGAGAACGTAAGCCGCCCCTCAGCTCAAGGTTGATAGCATGATCCAATCTGACGAACGGCAGTTCAACGCTCATGGTGTCACAATGAACGGAGGTTTTGCCGAGTACTGTGCCTATCCCGCGGCCAAAGTATTCAAGATCCACAATCTCTCCTGGGTTGATGCTACTCTCCTCGAGCCCGCCTCTTGTGCGTGTCACGGGCTTGACAAGATCCGCCCAAGACTTGGCTCACATGTTCTCATGTTTGGTGCTGGCCCTACCGGTCTGGTAAGTATCGCCAGTAAAGAGGTTACCATGAACGCCAATAATTGACAACCCTGAATAGATGCTTGCTCAGCTGCTACGACAAAATGGCGGCTGCGAGGTCACCATTGCTGCTCCTGCTGGTCTCAAGATGGACTTGGCAAAGAACCTCGAGGCTGCCGATGTGTTCATCGAGCTCTCACGAAGTGATCCCGAAGAACAGTTTGCTGAGCTCAAGAAAGCCAATCCGTATGGCTTCGACATCGGTGAGTAGATGCATATCTGACCCAAGTGCTGGGTCACGCTAACAGGAACTCAGTCGTTGAGGCTACTGGCTCTGTCAAGATCCTTGAGGAATCCATTCATTACGTCCGAAGAGGCGGTACTCTTGTCGTTTATGGGTATGTTGCATTATCGAATGCCCACATAGGAACTGGAATGCTAACTGATAACCGCAGTGTGTATGCTGGTGCTGACCGAGTGTCCTGGCCTCCGGCCAAGATCTTTGGCGATGAAATCACCATCTTGGGTTCATTTTCTGAGACCTTCATGTTCCGTAAGTCGAGATGTCTGTCGGTTGCAAGTAGGGTTTACTGATCTTGTATAGCCGCCACCATCGACTACCTTGACTCTGGGAAGGTAAAGACAGAGGGCATCGTCAACAAGACCTTCAAGCTAGAGCAATTTGGCGAGGCTCTACAGAGTATCAAGGACAAGACCGCTATCAAGGCTGCGATTGTCTTTGACGATGACGATGAGGAAGAGAAAGAGCCTGAGGAGGAGCTTAAGACCCCTGAGGAGGAGCTTAAGGCGCCTGAGGAGGAGGAGAAACCGGCCAACGGGGTCGAGGACAATGAGCAGGCTGAGGATTCATAAGAGGTCGCTCCAAGTCAAACAATCTTGGTTGTGTGATCTGTCTCTAGTTCTCTTGCAGGATATCGATTGGAGTTTTCGAGGGTATAGGTGCCGTGTGCAGGATGGCTTTTGACCAGGGGCAGCGGTATAGATTAGACATAAGAATTGACCAAAGGACATGAATTTGTCCTCCGACTTTTTATCTAGATGCTGACCCATTCGTGACCGCTATCTTGTTATCATTGTTTTCTTGGCGTCACCCTTTCCCCACAAACTTGCTTTCGTTGGATGGAGTGCTTTTGGCCATTGTTTCGTCTCCATCCCATCCGTCTGCATTAGTATCCCCTGCGAGGTGGGCTGGTCATTGCATCTCTATGCAGGCCCGGCCTGCAGATCATATCAGGCCACTGTCGTGACTTGACTGGGCGGTAAGAAGCTTGGTTTTCTTTTCCGATTGATTGATCGACTGTTTGATTCCTGCGGCGGCATGCGGGTTGACCTAGGGTTTCGTATGCTAGGAGTCCGTGGGTGTCGATATCTATGCGTACGCGGACCGCAACGAGATCTTTGTGAGATATAATGATAAAGTGGTAGGCTGAGTTTTGAGAGTAAGCTAAGTCTCACAAATAAGTACCAGCACTCTCATAATCGGCGACGAAGTATTAGCACTGCTGACACTGGCTGACATGATGCCCAATTGCTTACAAGTATGGGTCTTCCCAAGGAGATGTGTTGTTCTGGTCAGCCATGCTTGATACAGAGTAAAGTTGCTTGAAGTTGGCGACAGCTATTGCTCCTGTTGGCCCGGGGTCGAGTGCATGGCACAGCCCAACACGCGATTCCACCGACTGTCACTGCCATGGATGCTTAGGTCGAGGTTATGGCCCTTGGCAAAAGGATGTCTTTGGGGTGTTTGCCTGCAAAGCTCATGCAGCCGCATGCGAGAACAACTTGTTTGCTCATGAGACAGCGGACAAGGGACTGGGGGCTGACTTGAGAATGTAGGAAAATTACGCGCATGATCTTTTGAAGACATCTACTTACCTCTTTCCTTCCTTCCTTCTTCCGCCTTCCTCTCTTCCTTCACTTCAGTCCCTCCTGCCACAGTAATTTTATCACAATCCAGCATACACTTGCCACGTTCTTCTTCTTCATTCATCAACGAGAGAGTTCAACAGGCAGTCTTCTGTAAGGCAAACACCGCCATCATGAGCATCGCCAACTCCTCCCTCTTCAAGGATTATGCCAGGCCCATCCTCAAACCTGAACACGGCAGAGAAAGGTCATCAAGCTGGACCTTTGGACTTTTCGACAGCATCACGGATATAATGTACCGCCGCCGGCGACTATCTAGATACGATTTCGAGTTTGAGACGAGTCGATTGGCCATTTCTGAGGCGACGCAAGAGTGAGCGCTCTCTTCGCGGGTGATGTCTCTCTGAGCTTCCGTTACTGACTACCACATCAGGAGTTTTTGCCTTGCTGTTGCTGGTGAGATAATTAAGACAAGAGTCTGGTCCCAGACTATCGGTCCCGCGATTGCCCCAATACTATGGGGAGACGAGGTCATTGGCAATATACAAGTACCGGAAATCGAACTATACCATCGGTCCACGGCGGTAGAGCTAGAGAAGCAGCGGATTGAGGTTACCAACGTTGGCGCCTATCAGCAATTTCTTCAGAGCCTGGTTCAAGATCACCAAACACCCATCCGAATTTCTCTTGCCGAATTTCCTGTGGAATCTCTGGGCAGGTCGACGCGACACCAGGATT
Organism: Fusarium domesticum; assembly: GCA_013618395.1. NCBI lineage: Eukaryota > Fungi > Ascomycota > Sordariomycetes > Hypocreales > Nectriaceae > Fusarium > Fusarium domesticum. The sequence continues at coordinate 6,805 of JABFEV010000930.1, read as the reverse complement.
GCCAGCTATTTTTGTCGCTTCCTGCCATGGGAGGTCCGCAACTGGAGGTCTTGAAACCGATGAGAAATGGCAATAACATCGAAATCCGGATTCTGCTGAGGAACCAAAGCTCTATTGAGATGGAGCATGGTGGCTGCGTATTCGATCTTCGCAACGACCGGAACGACACAATAGCAGTAATGACAGGCACGTTCGATATCGTCAAGGGAGACAATAAGTACGTCCTCCATGGTTCGCTGTTAGAAGGAGCCAAAATAACAACTACAACAAGATTGGTGGGGATTGGGCTTGTTGGGCCAGAAGCACAATTTCTGCCCAGTCAGTCAATCACCCAAATTGATGTTGTAATGCTACAGAAGAAAGACCCATAAGTTACAGGAGGTATTCAAAGTAATTCTAGTGGTGATATTACACGCATTAGGAACCATTCTCTGTGGATTGCTGGTGTTGGATGTCTTTGATTAGTTTTTAGCGTCTAGTGTAAGGGAAGAAGAGTTGCGAGATTAGGAGGAGCGTTTTGGTTTCGTGGAGAATTCATAGCTCTCGAATACTTGTTCTTTTCAACATAAAGCAGCAACTGATATACCTATCCTGTGATGACGCTAGTTTGAAGACTGGTGTTGTTCATGTGCCAATTCATGTAATTGTATTATGACATTTTGAATTTTACTCGTCGAGGTTCAGGGTAAGCCGTGACGATTTTGTCCAGGGCACACTGACACCCATGGGGCGTCAATTGTAGCTAGCGCCGAGGCGCTTGGCCCGCTGAGGTTCCAATCATGCATCCTGTCAACGTCAACTAGCGACAGAGTGCCATTCATTCATTTATTTGCCGGGTCCTGTCGTGACCCCTGTGATCATCAGGATGAGAAAACGATTGATTCCCTGGTATTGGACAGATGAGACTGATAGGTTAGGCAATATTGAATCACGGCTGCTCGGTCGATCAGCGTAACGTGAAATCCGCCAGATTCCTCCAAGAATAGAGTGAATTTTCGTACGACAAAGATGACAATCACACCATCGTGATACCTTGCACAAAGCTATCTTGGGCTTTCCAGCTCCATGGATGAGAAAAAGAGAGGGAGAGTGGGGAGACAGTCAGGACAGGGGTAGAAATGTGCCGTAGTACATCAGCCATTGAACAGTCCAAACCCTGGCTGAAATGTCAGAATACAAACCTCAATGATGCACAATTTTATCGATCCGTATGTGTATAAAGTGTCGTCGTCTTCTATCCTACCAGGCCATATTTGCAGCGTTTGTGTCTATGCATTGCTGTTGTTGGCGTATGGAAGCGGCCGCCAACGGAACTCGATCAGAAATTCGGCCTTCGATAGACAGCCAGCCACAAGCAAACAGTGTCCGTGTTCGTCGGCCTTCATCTTTGCGTGTCTCGAGGCGTTTTATGTCTGGTCCCTGATTGGGTTTCCAAACGCCCAACCAAAAGACCTGAGACACGGATGGATGCACCCGGACAATGAAGTGGAGAGGGTATTCATCATAGGCTCGTCAATGGAAAAGGGAGAGGAAACAACTTGGCAGGGAGCTGGGCAAATGTCCGAAGGCTATACGTTGCGTCTGTGTCTGTCCAACGTTGCAGGTTGTCATGTTGCACATAAATATTAATACGGACTGAGCTGGGAAAGGGAAAGAGAAAAAAAAAAAAAAAGAGTAGAAAGAGGAGAGACCTCGAACGTAAATTTTGATTTAAAACTGGAAACATCTAACTTGTTCAAGCGCATTGTTGACTTTTGTTTCAGTTGTCTCTCAAGCTGCTGCAAATGCTGTTACAGGCTGCACATGCCAATCTTGGCTGACTGATTTCATCACCCCTTCGCTTGCAATAACACGGATTCTTTTCTACGTTGATCTTCCAAGAGAATCTCAACCAGCAAGCCAAGGGGCCGACTTCCCGCCCCTGCATCAGCTCGCTCCGTTTTATTAGTGTCGTATCCCCCATCGTTGAGTTGATCCCCATATTGTACGTACATCAAGGGATCCAGACAGACTAGACCATCCATTGTTCTGCACGACGGGTTCCGAGGCTGCGATGTAGACTCTGGTTTTCATCTTTCATCAAGCATATTTTTTTTATTACTTTGACCTACCCATCGATTAACGTTATTCTACTTGTATTAATACCTATTTACTACCCGTTCTTGGTTAGGCATCTCTTTACTTCAAAGTTCAAGAGCGTCTCGTGATTGAGCGCCAAACTCGACAAGTGAAGGAGCTGCTCCCGTTTGAGGATGGCTCCCTGGACGACTCGTCGTGGGTCACAACCCAAGAACGTCCACATCAACACCAGCGCAAACTCCAATCATAACTCCAACCTATCTTCTGGCGACCTTGTAAGCCGAATTCACAACACTGCTCTGCACACGCCGACATCGATTCCTGACGTTTATTCGTCGAATCTGCGATCGACGTCCAACGACGGCCGTTTCGACCTTTCCAATGCCTACGCCGACTCCAGTTCCGACGAATCTAACGTCCATCCCTCACGCCCACTAGCTTCATCCAAGACCCTGCGACCTCAGCATTTGCGCTCCATGAGCCAGCCTTTCCCTTCACTCTTCAGTGGAAAGAAGAAGCGACAAGGTTCTGTCGGTGCGCCTCCACCGGACCTGGGGTTTGCAGACGATGACGTTGTCATGTCGCGACAGACCCTCAAGCAACAGGTTCCGGGCCATGGCCGAACTCCATCCCATCCAAAGGGCGGCATAGCCGGGAGCAACGATTTCTCGACTGGGAATTGCATGACTTGTGGTTCCCTGGTGCGATGGCCGAGGGAGCTCAAGGTTTTCAAGTGCACCATTTGTACAACCGTCAACGACTTGGGACCTTCGGAAGCTGAGAGCCAGAATGCTGGAGGATCGCGATGGCGAAAGGATGCAAGCCAAGGTTCCGCTACTGCTTCTCAGCCGGCACCAGCATCAGGTAGGTCTTTCAACTGTCCACGCAGCCTGGCGACTAATCCAAGATAGTTCAGCAAATCTCGATCGAACAGATGAAGCGACTAATCCACCAATGTATCCAATCTCATCTCATGAAGAAATTCGATGTGGCATCCAGGACCTTGCCCGAATCTCAAGCCGCATCTGCCTCCACCACTCGAGCCCCAACCGCCGGCAACAAGCTTGCGCCTATCAATGCAGCTCATGACCACCAGACTTCTGTGCCGTCCCAATTCCCTGCCGCACAGGCTTCCCATTACGTATTCGACGAGGAGCCAACCCTCCGAGCGCAACCTCCGCGTACCAACTCTTTGCCGATGCCTAGATCATATTCATCTTCCTACCCCGAAAGACCGCCCGTTCAAAATATGGCAGCGGAAGATACGCCTAGAGACCATCGGAACCTCTCGTCAAAATCCTCCAAAAGCGAACCCAAAAGAATTTTCAAACCCTTAGAGGACTATATAATCTCCTGTTTTGGCTCATTTGAGTGTGTCAACTCCTCATTCATGGACCATCACCATCGCAACCCCAGAATTGGAAGCGAGCCGCCAAAGAGGAAACCTTTACCCCAGCGGGACCAACGGGATCACCAGGAACAGCCTCGGGGGAATCGACAAACCAAAGAGCAATGTGAACTGTGGGAGATGCCCCAAGGCGAAGATAGAGCCTGGGATTTTGATCCTAAGCTGCTACTTCTGGGCGATTTCGCGGAAAACGGAACGTGGTGGGCTGGGAGTCAGCAGGAGAAGCCCCAGAAACCATCCAACCACCGGGGAGAACCCAGCTATTCTAGAACACCAGTGAATGCAAAATCTCCACAAATGAACTGGGGAGATTTGACGAGCTGGTATGGGCTGGTAACAAACACGGCCGAGTCTTGGTTTGGCATATACGAGGAGCTTTCTCGAGAGGAGAGACTTCAAGCTCCGACTGAACGCGACTTGCGGTCAGTGGAACGGGACTTTTTGCAAGGTCAAGAGCACACTCGAAGGGTGCTGCTGAAGGCTACGGAGCTTTTACTAAAGCGACCTGGACGACCACTCAAGAACCCCGCGGACTTGCGATTTCTCCTGATCATCCTGGAGAACCCCTTATTATATGAGAACAATCAGTCGTTCACTGGAATCCTCCAGCCCGGAACAGCCCCAGAAGCTCCAGCGAAGGAGAGGCGACCCAAGAAACCGAATGCACCCGAGTCTGGCCCGTTATCTGGCCAGCATTCTGGTATCGTGAAGCGCATCGTCGGCCTCATTTCGAACTCGTCCGCCGAGTGCCATAACCAGTTGATCACATGGTTCTCGAGATATTCCCCTTTGCGGTTCGTCAAAGTTAAAGACCTTGTTTCTGGCTTCCTTTCCTATCGTATGCTACGCCAGAGTGAGAAGAAACGAGAGGTCAAGGTGGATATTACTGCTGGTCTGGTTCCCCAGATGCAAGAGGGCCGGTCTGGAGCGTATCTCTACGATGAGATCAACGGATCTGGCTCGTCGAAAAAGCCAAAAGAACCGGAAAAGAAAGACATGTACAGTGAGGACTGGCAAATCAGAGCATCTGCGCGTGTCCTGGCACTGTTGTTTGCGGCCAACAACCATCCCAAAGGGCGTCGAGGGGACGATCTACCACAACACTCGCAGGAGAAACATTCTGGGTCACGCCAAGAACGATCTCACACCCATGGCCAGCTTTTGGCTACCAGCGACTTTTACAACTCGATGATTGATTATGCTGACTTGGTCGCCGATTTTGAGAATTGGGAGACTCGGAGGGGCAAGTTTTCGTTCTGCCAATATCCGTTTCTTCTAAGTGTTTGGGCAAAGAACCATATCCTTGAGTACGATGCTCGACGGCAAATGCAGAATAAAGCACGAGACGCCTTCTTTGATAGTATCATGAGTCGCAGGAACATCAAGCAGTTTCTGGAGCTCAGCGTGAGACGGGATTGCTTGGTGGATGATAGTCTGCAGGCTGTCAGCGAAGTCATTGGCAGTGGAAGTGAAGATATCAAGAAAGGCCTCCGCATCAATTTCAAAGGCGAAGAGGGAGTCGATGCTGGTGGTTTACGGAAGGAATGGTTTCTGCTCCTTGTCAGGGAAGTGTTCAACCCTGATCATGGTAAGTCGAGGTTCCAGACTTTGTTGAGTTGCGCCTTATGTTGACTTTTGTAGGGATGTTCGCCTACGACGAGGACTCAAAATACTGCTATTTCAACCCCAACTCCTTCGAAGCCTCCGACCAGTTCTTCTTGGTCGGCGTGGTCATCGGGCTAGCCATCTACAACTCAACGATTCTCGACGTGGCCCTACCGCCATTCTCTTTCCGAAAACTCATTGCCTCAGCTCCCACGCAGGGCACAGGAGCATCGGCACACCCCAAGCCACCAATGCGGTACACTCTCGAGGACCTGGCTGAATACCGTCCCAGATTGGCCCGAGGCCTGCGACAGCTGCTGGATTACGAAGGCAATGTGGAGGAAACATTCTGTCTTGACTTTGCAGTTGATATGGACAAGTACGGCACCAGCATTCAAGTCCCCCTTTGCCCCGGAGGAGAGCGAATGCCAGTTACGAATAGCAACCGACGTGACTATGTCGACTTGTACGTACGACACATCATCGACGTATCTGTAACACGGCAATTCGAGCCTTTCAAACGAGGCTTCTACACTGTCTGTGGTGGCAATGCACTCTCGCTGTTTCGCCCGGATGAAATCGAGCTTCTCGTGCGAGGTTCGGACGAGACGCTTGACATTTCTTCGCTCCGAGGCGTTGCTGAGTACGACAATTGGAAGAGCAAAAACCCAGATGGCTCAGAGCCCGTTGTTGGCTGGTTTTGGGAGACGTTTGAAGCAGCGACGCCCAAAGATCAACGAAAACTTCTTCTATTCATTACTGGCAGCGATCGAATCCCTGCCATGGGCGCTGCGGTTCTACATATCCGGATCTCGTGCTTGGGCGACGACGAAGGACGGTTTCCCTCAGCAAGAACATGTTTCAATATGTTGTCTCTATCACGCTATGGGTCTAAGGAGAGGATGGAGAAGATGTTGTGGACAGCTGTCTACGAAAGTGAGGGATTTGGACTAAAGTAGCCCGCCCTTGTATCATTTTACGAGACTATGAACAGCATATAGGAAGTACTTGGAGTTTTCATAGGAGACATTGGGGGAATCACACGGCTTATGGATATAGAAGTACACCCAGAACGTGGGATTGGAGTCCAAGGTTATTGTACCTCAATATTTATCTGCAGAGAAATAGTAAAATTTTGCAAGAATCCCCTTTGCGAGAATGGTTCATTTGGTTGAAGAGTGATCAGAGAAAACGGTCGACAATGCTATACTACACGTCTTGAACCAAACGAAATACTGTTGGTATTGATTCCGTATTCCCAACTAATACACTTGCCGAATATATGACACCGAGTTATACACATCTATTGTACAGCTTCATCCTGACATGATTTTCACGCTCCGTTACACTCCCCCGTCTCTTTTGACGCTCTCACGACTCATCCTCCTCGGCAACACCACCCGCAGCACGAGCTCTCTTGAGCATATCTTCCTCCCTCTGCTTCTCCTCCCGCAGACGCTTCATACGCTCACGGTCGATCTCGGCATCCTTGCGCATGGCCTCGAGCTCCTGCAGCTCGCGAATCTCCTCCTTGGAAGGCTGGATCTGGACGGCACGCGTCTCGGCGAGGAAGAACTCGAGGATGTGGGACGAGTGCTTCTGTGTCATGTCGATGGTCACGACGCGCTCATCAGCGTCTGGTGGGGGGGCCTTGGACATATTGTCGCGCGAGGAGGCGGGCTGGGAGCGGGTTGTGGGTGTGGTTGTGGCATC
>JABFEV010000923.1:0-11203 GCA_013618395.1 Fusarium domesticum | reverse complement strand
AGGGTGTGGGGGCCGGGGAAGGGCGGAAACAGACCGCTTGTGATGCTTGAGCCCGTGACGGCCGATGTTTGCCGTTTTTGATAAGATGTGTGTTGTGGTTACCGCTGTTAAAGGTGCAGGGATGAAGGGTCATGCTCAATTGTGTTGATGTTGGTGTTCACTGGTTGGTGGTCAAGGGGTGTATAGAGCGCTTCTAGCCGCTGGGATGCATTCACACAGTGATCTATAGTCCATGATGTAAATATATAATGTAAGCCTTTTATTGAGATACAGAATTCAGATGCTGTGTCCATGCCAAATGCACTCCAACCATAATGCTTCATTGTCCCAAGCCTCATCTATCACCTATGCTTGACCGCCACACAACTTTTGGTGCGTCCAATGCTCTATACAGACGTTTACTGCGCGGATGCATCAAAATAATACACCCATGGATGCCCCTCTGTAAGCTCCCACTCGGTAACTTATCGTTTCCAGTTCTTGCTAAATCGAGCAATAATCAACACAAGCACACCACCTATCAAAGCAGCACAAGTGGCTATCATCACGTTAGCATAACCCAATACTCCAAGATAGTCTCACTCACAAACTGTAAAAGCCCATCCTACCCCAATACCATCAATCATGGGCACAACACCGCCAACACTCCCAGCCGCAAAGCTATACTGAATAACGTATTTGCCGCTGATGACGGCTGTTCTATAAACTGGACGAGCCTCTGCACACGGTCAGTATTTGCTGTTGGATGCCATTGGGCTTGACTTACCAGCTGAATAAGTATTCAAGCCGCTGAAAGACGCCATAAGTCCAAAACCCTGGATGAAAGAGCCCACAATAGGTAATGCCATACCACCTATTTCCTGCTTGACGCTCCAGCCATACAATAGCGTTCCAAGAGGTAGAATGACCAGAATAGCCGGCAAGCTACTATTGAGTCTATCCTCTGGCAAACGTTGGCCGTTTCGCTTGCGTATATATCTCTTAACCGCCATGTCGGATAGCTTTCCGCCGATAGTACTGCCGATGAGAGAGCCAGCTCCTGGCGCAAGATAGAACAGACCGCTCGATAGAGGAGATGTGAGGTTAAATCGAGGGTTGATAACACGACGAACAGAGCTTAGTAACCCGTACTGGTTGAAGGATAAAAGACCACAAGTAAGATTCTACGCAGGTCAGCAGAAGTTCAGAGATCAAACAAGACATCATACCGCTAATAGAACCCTAGGATACGTGAATTGCACAAACACATGCATCGGGTTAAACGCCTCGAGAACATCTCTCTTTCCACGAGGAGGAGTAGCTTCAGCCGCTTTTGGATTCTCAATCTCGCTCGCTCGAGGGATGAAGAGAAAAGCAAGTATCAATCCAAACATTGCCATTCCGGCTTCTACACCGTAGATAACACGCCAGCTTGTATAAGTCGCGATGATACTTCCGATAAGAGGTGCTAAGGATGTCAGTCACGGTGACGAAGACGAAAGCATGTTGACTAACCGATTGCATTGGCACTGACGCAGCTCCCAAGAAAGAAACCAACAGCCGTACCACGAACAGTCTTGTAAGGGTCAGTACTGACACTAGATAAAAGACAGCTGAACTTACCGGTTCGAAAATATCAGCTAGAATAGTCTGTCCCGCAACCAGGAAAAACGGCCCTGTGTTCCCTCCTATGATCCAAAACGTCGCAAAGCACGACAATGTAGGAGACAACGAACACCCAACAGAACAAGCAATTAGGACCACATTCGCAACAAGATACGCCGTTCTCCTTCCTATGATCGTACTGACAGGAAGCCACATCAGACCCGAAAGAGCCATTGACACAAACACGCCCGCATTAGCCGTGCTAATACTCGACAGTCCAACGCCCAGATCCGACGCCACTTCGACAGTAGCAGGCATAATAGCCGTTCCCCAGAATGTCATTGGGAGAGGCATCCAGCAGACGACGAAGAGAATGACCCATTTGCGCCATGTTGGTATTTCGGCTGCGGCGTCGTCAATGGCATTGTTGGGAAGAGGCGTTGTCTGAGAAGTAGACAGCCCTTGTTCTGTTTTTGATTCGGAAGACATGGTAACAAATATAGTTTAGAAAGTGACTATTCGGGAGATGCCGATAGTATTGTCTTTTCAAGCAAAGGCTGTTGAAATAGTCGGATGTGCGATAAGCGTGAAATCTCGGCTTCTGGCAAAGTGCATGTATATCAAGACCACACATCCCATCACGAAACAGTCTGAGAATTTTCCATAATCGATTACGAATAACCAGAGTGGAAACTCATAAATGATGTGTTGGGTTGCTCATCCTTATTCCTTCATCCCATGTAATGAGTGAATCTTCGGCGGCTATATGAATACGCCGATTCAACACTTAGCTTAGAGTACCGTAGCCGAGGCTAAGACTTAACCCACTCGGTAAGTTGAACTAATTTCGCCGAGTACAATTAGAGAGTAGTGCTGACTCATCTCGGCGAAAGAGGAATTTTCACCATCCCGGACGCGGTTGATTTCACCGAGCTTTTGATCTCATGGACCTTGAGATTATTATTTTTCCAATCCAAAACGGCATGTCTATCCATCTTCCCGCTAACACAATGGCAAACAACTCAAATCCTGCCTCGTCCGTGACTTCGGATCCGGACGCCAAAGATGAAGTCGGATATATCACACCGGCGAGCAGTCGAGGACCTCAACGCAAGACCAAATCAATAGCGTATGTCCCCAACAAACACCACATGTTTCCCTTGTGCTAGGCTAATTCTTCAAGTTGTCAAAGATGTCACTCCCGTAAAGTGAAGTGCTCAGGTGGACAGCCCTGCAAGAATTGTCGTCAGGCGAGTAGAGGTGCAGAGTGTTCGTATCCTCGTAAAAACAGACTTGTCAAAGTCAGTCAGCAGTATGTACACCGAAATCACTATACTGGACGGTCTCTGAGTATGCCAGGTATCTCGATGATCTCGTCGCAGAGAATCAAAGGCTCAAAAGTCGTGAGACCACCGACAAGACAAGACAGGACGTCATGTCTGAACTCCCAGACCAAACCACCAGCAACATCCCAACCCTCCCAGCACCATCTCTCGACCAACGTCCTTGGTTTTTCGACATGAACGTCCCCCACACCCCCGTTCTAATCGGCGAAGCCTCCGACGCAGCCTTCGCAACGCGTTTCCGCCAGGCCATTTCAAACGCCGGATTAAGCCATATCCCACGCGTAAACTACGCAACAGACGAGAGACTCCTAGCTCTATCCGACATCGACAGCCCCTGCCCCATACCGTCCCGCGCAAGACTGCTTATCGACGTTGCTCTGAAGCACATTGGTCGTTGTTTTCACATTGTGCGGAAGAGTCAGATTCTCGAAGGCCTTGAACAGATTCTTCAGAACCCCCATTCTACGGACTCTTTGCTCAAGAGTAAACTGTGGGCTCTGTTCGCGATTGGAGAAATGTACTCTACTCGGACACCGGCTGCGAAGGAGAATTTTCCGGGCATGTCGTTCTTCGCCAGTGCAACGCGCGTGCTTCGTATTGTAAGTGAACGGCCGAGAATAGACACCATCGAGATCAGGCTATTACTTGTAAGTCACCCCTGCATCCGCCTGAACACCCATCCAACACCAACCAGTCATTTTACTCGCTCGCCCTCAACCGTCGCTACACAGCCTACGCCCTAGCAGGATCATCAGTCCGGCTCTCCGTCGTAATGGGTCTTCACCTAAACGTGCCCGAGACCCAAGTCAGCGACGCCGCCGCCCGAGAGCACCGAGTCCGCGTCTGGTGGACAGCCTATTGTTTCGACCGCATGTGGGCTTCTAGGCTAGGCCACCCTGTTGCTATCCAGAATGACTTTATCGAAGTGAACCTCCCGTCCGATCCTATCCTAGACACGGCTTCGGATGACTTTGCGGATTCTGCGTACATCGTCGCTAGTATACGACTTGCTCGTCTATCGGCTCACATGGTTCACTCGATATATACCAGGAAACCACAGCAAAAGACTCTATCGCAGAGAGTGCAGGAGTCGTTGAAGGATCTTCGCACGTGGGTTGAGGAGCTACCGCCGCATTTACACATCGAGTCTACAGATACTCCAGATCCTAGCCCTAGACCACTATCACTGCATCTCTACTTTAACCAGGTAAGAAAAATCACCCTTATAATGATGTTTCATCGTACTTACATCCCCAGTGTGCCATCACCGCCACGCGCCCTATTCTTCTACACGTACTCAGAACACATGTTACAGCATGGGCTACAGAGACGAGAACCGAACCTCAGGTCCCCGCGACAGCCGTTGCACTATCAGAAGCATGCGTGAGATGTGCCCGTCACTCATGCAGACTGCTGATCGACTGCTGGATCGACGGATCCTTCGCCACGTTCGACTACTTTTACACGCAGTACCTCTTCTCCGCCGCCACGATCCTTGCCATTTCGAGTCTCTTCGACGGGAAAGAAAGCCGCAGCGACAAGGAACAGTTCGAGTCTGCTGTGCAGTTTCTAGCCCAGTTAAAGCAAACGGGTAATTTCGCCGCCGAGGAGTTCTGCCAGCACATTGATGCAATGAGAGTCACCATGGCAGGACTACAGGCACGAAGAGGCGAAGTCCCCATGCCTGTCCCTACATCGGGTCTTATTCCGACTCCAGCTCTGGACACGATCGACGTGGAATCTTTTGCTGGGTTGAATGCCACGGCTGGAATGGCCCTGTCGGAGCCTTCGCTGCAGGAACTCTTGTCGCAGCCGGTGTTGGATCTACAGTTCATAGACGCATCCATGTACCACGATGGGTGTCAGGGTCTGTACTGGCCTGATATCAGCCCTGAGAGCTGGACAGCTGGTGCTTGGTCACCGCCTTGAAGCTTACAGACATGGCATGGTTCGGTTGTCAGTCTTGATGCTTGACCTGCGTATACCTATCACGAGTTATGTGGATGGTCAAAATCACGGCCAAGATGATCAATTCGCATAGTTTTACTACCACCTCGGCAGTAAACTTGAAAAGGAAGACTCGACCAATTCTCTGGAACGAGTCCATGCTTCGAAATAACGAACTAGCGTCACTTGCCACCCAATCCCTAAGCCTGCAATGTTGCATTGTCAAGTGACCACCATATTCATTACCACAGTGGCAACATGCGTGTCAGCCCAGCTCGTCTTGCAACGCAGAGGCCTTGAAATAATGTAAAGGGGTCCCTCGACATGGACAGGGGATCAGGAAGATCACTTTGTGGTCTAGAGAGATATCGTAGGGGGTCAGATCAAAACTATCTAGACTACTATTTTATGTCTTCCGTCAGCAGTTATAATATGCTTGACAACGCTGAGGCACTTGAGATAGTAGCTCTTAAAGCCAGCTTTCTAATATAGCCTCCTAAGCAGCTTAAAAGCCAGCTCTCAGTTGATTATGAGAAGGACTTTCAGGGTAGGGTGAGGGTGTCGGGAGGAGTGCTGTCACATCACAAAGATGAATCTCTGCGATACATCACTGATTGAAACCTACCACTTACTAAACGGCAAGGGCATGGTGTCCGTTGGAGTCTCCGTTTTTGCTGATGGAGGGTTACTATAGAGGCATGGTGAATGGAGCACGTTGATACGGAGGACCAGCTCTCTCCATGTCCTCAAATAATCATCTGAGCTGTACTAGCAACCACCCAGAACAAGTGATACATCAGACTGTGAATCCTTTCATCCCACACTCACAAAAGGCCATTCAAACCCTTGCTCAAACTAGGCAATAATCACCGGGATCAAAGAAAGCAACAGGTTCCAAGGATCCGGATCCTCATAACATCCGCTCATTGGGGACCTCTCATCTTATCAATCTGGACTGGTATGAACGGTATCGGCTAACGTTCTTAACATCTTCATGGCCGATACTACGACTCTCAAGAACCTCATGATTCTCTTTGGTTTCACCAACACGCCATACATCTCCAATACATTTGCTGGTCCCTCTGTCGCCCAAGCTTTCCTCGAGGGCAGTACGTGGCGATGGGGTTACGAAGCCTTTACTATTATCATTCCCGTCGTAATCTCTCCTTTGATTGCCATCTTCAGCATCCAGATGCGTCGTGCCAATAAGCAGGGTATCTATATCAAAGAAAAGGTCAACCGCAGCATGTGGCAGAGCATCAAGTACTGGGTCGTTGAGCTTGATCTCGCTGGCATGGCTACCATCGTCGCAGGCTTCTCTCTGCTTCTTCTGCCCTTTAGTCTGGCCGGATACCAGGAACACAAGTGGAGAGAGCCCAGCTTCATTGCCATGCTGAGTATTGGCGTTCTCTGCATCATCGCGTTCCCCTTCTACGAGAAGTACATTGCTCCCAAGTCTTCTATCCCCTTTGAGCTCTTCAAGAGTAGAACTGTACTTGTTGCTTGTCTGCTCAGCGGCAACATGTGGATCAGCTTCTAGTAGGTCTTTCCAATGAATGAGTGGCCGATGTCTCAAGACTAACAGTATATAGTTGCTACAAGCTGCAGTTCAGCTCGTATCTCCAGGTTGTCTACGATCTCAGTGTTTCCAAGGCCGGCTACATCACCAATATCTACACCATCGTTATTCGCGGCTGGGGCACCCCTGTTGGAATGTAAGTCAACCTCTACCACTGTTTTACGCATACTGGCAGACTAGTCTTCTACGCGCCATCGACCGATACAAGTGGCTAGGCATGACCATGCTCCCTATTCAGATCCTCGCCACCGGCCTGATGATCAAGTTCCGTATGCCCGACACCGAAATCGGCTTGGTCATCATGTGCGAGGTTCTAGGCTCTACTGCCGGAGGCACCTTTGTCATGAGTGAGCAAATCGCCGTCATAGCTTCTGTCCCCCATAGAGATGCCGCAGTCGGCCTCGCTATGCTTGCTCTGATTATTAGCGTTGGAGGAGCCATCGGCCAGTCCATCAGTGGTGCTATCTGGACCAACTTGATGCCCGGCAAGCTCGCCGAGTATCTCCCTGAAGAGTTACAGGCCAATACTACCATCATCTATGGAGATATTACCCAGCAGTTGGCTTTCCCTTATTGCAGTCCTGTGAGAGATTCCATCATCAAGGCATACGGAGAGACGCAAAAGGTCATGCTTATTGCGTCTTTGGTTGCTCTGGCTGGTCCTATTGCACGGATTCTGTTGATGAAGAACCATCGCCTCAGCACAAAGGAGCAGACCAAGGGAGTGCTGTTTTAGTCGGAAACATATAAGAGTCATAACTACTAAACTTAATATCTTCTAATTAATATTGTCTGCAGAGTTCCTAGATGTTTTCTGCCTTAGTGACCTGTTCTTATCGGGCGTATCAGCACATATCAGATTCTATATCTATACTAGGGATAACATTCTTCTACCGTCTAAATAAGATTACATTACGAAATACACGGCCAGAGCATATCTACCTACAGAGGCCGCGGTTTGGCAACAGCAACTACTAACCTATCTTTTACAATTATCCACGGAAAAGACACAACCTCGAGCAACACTTTTACTATACTTCATCCGCTCGGCTACATATACCCATCAACCTTTATTGTCTTGCTCCCAAAGGCCTCGTATATCTTTTCTATCTCAACACACAGTCTTGCACGTACAAGTCCTTCGGTGTGATACCATCAGAGCCCCAACGTAGGCAGATGTCGAAAGTATCGAAAATGCAAACATGGCTTTTCAGGCTGTGCAGAGTTACGTCTTGAGTCAATCATATTGATTGTTGTGCATTAGTTGAGACTGACCAGTCATTCTCAATCACATATTCTCATGCGGCTCAAAATCAGCCTTCGGGGATGGCCTCTAGACCAGAGAGCCTCGTTCAAGATAATGCAACCCCAAGACAGCCTCAACGTAATGGTTTTTCTCTCACGTCGATTATCCATCAAGCCCTATATCCATTTTCACCAGAAAACCCTTTTATTCCACATTCGATCAGTCTTCACAACGTGATACCATCCGTCTATTCAAGACCATATTACAAGTACGTTGGATATGAGTACTCCAACACCACCAAAATCAGCCACCCTAAGGCCTTCGCGTCAAGTTGATAACGACCCAGCCGCGGGTGCATTATATACCTGTGAGCCAAAGCATGGAGAAGCTCCCGGAGCTTGTGTCGTATTTGACATTGACCGAGACCGGGCAAACAAGGGCTAGGGGGGTTGCAGAGCAGGGTCGGGAGTGGTACTCTAAGGCGTTTAGAGGAGTTGGTATGACTATTTACATGTATCGTTTGTTGTTGGAATTAGCGAGGTTACAGAATCCTAAAAGAGAGGCGAGTTAACAGGTAGAGAAGGGTGTGGGTTTAGAGAGCATAATGAGATATTGTGATTCTATGGCGACTCAGGCTACACATTGTCCCCTAAATTCTCAGCTTCGACACTTTTTCCACTTCACTATCTTTTCCACTTCATTACCAACTCCACTTCACTACCAACCCCTTCAGAAAGATCTTTCTAGTCATCCTCAATATGCGACACTATTTCTCCGTCTTGACCGTCTTGTCAGTCACACCAGGCTCATCCACACCAGTCCTGTCAACCTCCTCAGTCCATTTATTCTCGTCTATCCTAGACTCATCCACCTTGGATAGATCAATCGTCTTGAGAGCAAACATGATCAAAAGCATGGGAGCCAGAGCAGACGTAGAAGCAATGGCTAAAAGGCGCTGAGTCTCGCGGTAGGCTTGGTCGGTAGCCATGCGGATTGGTGTGCCCTTGGCGAACTCCTGGGCCTTGACAATGGACTTGTAGATTGGCATGGCCATCTTCTTGGAGTCTTCGGGGAGGTATTGGGCGAGCTTCTTGGGGAGAATGTTATTCCAGATGGCACCGCTCACACTGTCGAGTATCAGTTACATATTTCCTGAAGGCGTCATCAAGTACTAACCTAGTTCCAATAGCAGCGCCAAAATTCATGGCAGCGAAATAAACACCAGTGACGACAGGTACATCTTCCTTTGCGACGAGAGCCTGGATCGAGACCTGAGCAGCAGTCTGATAGAATGCACGTCCAACACCAGCGAGGGTTTTAGCTGTGATAAAAGAAGCCTCGTTGGCACTGCCGCCGTTCATGTTGACAAAGTAGATCTGAAGCCCTTGACCCAGAACAAGAAGAGGAACGCCTATGAAGACAAAGATCTGGGTACGCTTTGTGTACTTCATGAGAACACCGACAAGAACCGACGCGATCTGGAAGGAAACGCGGAGGGAGTTACTGCAGAGATGTTAGCTTCAGAAGCACCATATGCCAACAACAACAACAACAACAACAAAAGACTTACTCTATTCTGGTAGAGTGACCCGGGGTGAAGCCACCAGCAACCTGGAGATAGCTAGGGAAGAAAATGGTGAAGCTAGAATAGTGGAAAAAGTCAAGCATTGAAAGAACGCAGGCAGCGATGACGGTACGCTCCTTGATCATGCGGAAAGGCATCATTGGGACTTTTGCAAACTTTGCATCCCAGACGAAAAAGACCGCAACGACTACAATGCCAATGACGAGCATGGCAATGTAACCTCCTTGATCCCAGCGCTGAGAGTTCTTTGAACCAGTAAGAGACAGAGGGATTAAAGCAAGGCCAAGCCCAACAACAAGCAAGAAAGTACCCATAAGATCAAGGTCGACCCAGATGAGGTTGAGAATCCTCTTCATCAAAGGTGCTGACTTGTCAGCAGCATCCCAAGCACCCTGACGTCGATAGCCGTTTCTTCTAGCCCTGCGCTGAAGAACATAAAGAGTAACGATGAGAGGAGCAGCGGAAAAAGGGAGAATAATAGCCCACATGCCGTATCCAATACGCCATGTAGAGTGCTTAAGAATACTATCAGCGACGATCGAACCAAGGTATAGCGTAGGAATCGAAGCGACGGATTCGGGAAGCGAGGTCCATAATCCTCGGTTGATAAGACTTGTTGTGTCAGCGATGAAGACTTGCTGCATGATACCGTATCCAGTATCACCGATGCTCTCGAAAATACCACCAGCCTAGGCAATATTAGCACGCCGTTTAAAGACAAAAGTCCAGTAAACGTACAATGTATGTCGAGATATTCTGACACGCTGCATACATCACGTGCGAGACGGTAAGAAAAAGAATCGAAAACGTCAATCCCTCAGCACGACCAAAGACCTAACCACACAGTCAGCCATGTTTCCCACCAAGCATACAAAACCATCATCACCGTACGTTGGAAAACTTGGCCATGATGGGATACGTGACAAGACCGATAATAGTGCCCACTACATTAGCAGTCGCAAGAGAAGAATGTGTCTTGAACTCGGACGTAGCGTAGGCATCGTAGACTCTGGTGGTGTATTTGAGAAAGGAAGTGATGAATGTCGTCGCAAAGAGGCTTGAATATCGTCAGCTTAACACCATGTATGGGAGAAAAAAAGGCGAGGTTTACCCAGTAAAGGCAATATACAGAGCTTTCTTAGACCACGTCTCGGCAAGAATATCAGTATTACTCAGTCGTACAGGCTGCTCGGTCGTAACAGCAGTTTCCTTATCTGCCTCGACATCACGAGAGCCAGAGCTCCGTGGGATAGAAGCGTTCTCAGCAGCCATTGCTTTTTCTCACTTGTCGGTGGAGATAACTAGAAAGGTAAACCACCGCCGTTTTTTTCTGATCGACATGTCTCATGTTTATATCTTTTCCAGCCCCGACATCGGCATCAATTCCGCGCTGCCCACAATCCGTTGCCGACGACCACAAAAGAAGAGAAGGAAGAAAAACTTGTTACAAGGATTTCCAGTATCCATCTAATCTTATCCGATCATCAGCTACTAGCTCATCAGACTGGCGCCGTTGTGGGAACCCTTGTGGTCGGGTGTCCACTATGGGCTGATTTTGTCAAATGACCGTGATTAGGGTGTGATGTTGGGAGATAAAAGACCTCATTGTGGGTGGCCAAGAAGTTGGAGGCCATGCTTGTGACTTTTATGGTGTTTGGAGTTGGAATGTATCATCAGTGTAGTAAGGGGAGTTTGTATCATGTCTTTGGTGTTTTGGGCTCATACTCCAAGTTCTCTGTTACGATGCCATAAATTCAAGACCATATGCCTCCACCACGTCACCATCTCGGACGTTTTACTCAACGATTCATCCAATAGCAAACAACCTTGAAAATCGTCCCAATTCATCGGCGAAGAAATCCCAAAAGAAGGTAAAATTCTGCCAACTAGCAACCCTCTTATCATCAGAACATGCA
>JABFEV010000919.1:0-16584 GCA_013618395.1 Fusarium domesticum | reverse complement strand
AGCGAACGAAATCAAACAACACTCCTCCACTTCTCGTGGGGGCGTTGATGTGGAGCAGGGACAGTGCGTAGAGTCGTCCAGGGCCAGGAGGGACAGCGGAAAGGGTGCGCGCAAAACCACATACCGATGGTTTCTAGAAGAAGACCTGCGCCCAGAGCTACTCCATAAGTCCACGTCCTCGACCGAACGGACAGAAACACAGCTGCTATGAAGGCGATGCCAAATGCCACGGTGAAGAAGATGCTGGAGCCCCGGTTGGGAATGTAACCCAGGACGGTGGCCTCGACGGGACAGTAGGGGCCGAGTTCTGTGCACTCTCTGGAGCTCGCTGGACGACGGATCTGGTGTAGATGTTCCATGGAGGGAGTTGATCGGTTGGTTAAGATTTTCAAGAATGGTCGTGCTTGAAAAGGAGAAGAGGATAAGGAGAAAAAGAAGTGCAAGTGATAATGGACGAATAATCAAGTCATGGATCTACTAGAACTACTAGCTATATCAATATCATCCACCCCTCTCTCCTCCCCATGTCAATACGACACACACACACACCTACGCACACACTACAACGCCGCCGCCAATGTTACCTCGCATAGTTCGCTTACAACTAGTTCGCATAGCTCGCTCGCACGTCTTCCCCTTCTGAGCCTGATACCTAGATGGGGGCCAGGATCGAAAACAAAGAGGGCGTAATTCGTTCGATGGAAAGATCTAGACCATGTGGCAAATCCCGCATGGAATTGGGCAGGGATTTGAGATAGCCGATGGTTGTTTGATGAGCTTGATTGTTTGATTCACGAGGTTCTATTCTTCTCAATGGAGTGAGAATAATCTGGTATGAATTATCACTCAGCCTTTTATAGACACCAGCATGTGAATGTCTAGGCCATTTTGTCTTTGGTTAATACCTCTGATTTAAGGCTGACAAGCATGTACTCTTCCAAGTATCTACGCAACTTAGCATATCCTCCCTCAAACATCTCCTCAAGACAATTCGACTTCAACCGCATCATCTCCTCTTATCAAATTTAGTACCGAAACCTTTCACTTTGTTCATCTTGAATCCCCTTCACTCTACTCCTCCTTACCTCCCAAATACCTATACACCACCGAAAAGTCCCTCCCCTGACACCTCCCCTCCTTCTCGGCAGCCTCGTACACTGCGAACGCCGTCTTGGCCAGCTCCATCCTCGCGCCGGCCTCTTCGGCCGCCACCATGGCCAGCCGCAGGTCCTTCTTCATCAGCGAGATGCCGAAGCCGCCCCGGTAGTCCCTGCTTGCCGGTGCCGTCTCCACGACCCCCGCGACCGGGTTGTTGATCTCGCTGGGCCAGCATCGGCCCGTGCTCACGTTGATGACGCCCGCGAGCTTTTTGGGGTCGAGGCCCCATTGCATCCCTAGGTTCATGGCTTCCGCTGTGGCGATGTTGTTGAGAGCGAGGAGGTAGTTGTTGGCCAACTTGGCTGATAGTCCGGCGCCTTGCTCGCCGCAGTGTAGGACTTTCTTCCCCATGAGGAGCAGCACTGGCTCGAGTCGAGGTACGAGTGAAGGGTTCGCGCCGAGCATGAATGTAAGTGTACCAGCCGTGGCGCCCACGACGCCGCCGGACATGGGCGCATCTACAAAAGCGCCTTGGCCAGCCTCTGTCACGGTCTTGGCTACCTGTCTAGAGGTGGAGGGGTCGATGGTCGAGCAGTCGATGAAGACGCGGTCCTTCTTGGGGAGTGAAGATGTGAGGATTGATTTGTAGACGCCTTGTACGTGCTGCGGCTCTGGCAACACGGTAACAACAGTATCCTACGAGTAATGAGCAAAGTGAACAGCAGGGTTTCACAGACCAGCGTCATCTCACAGCATCTTTGGAAGCGTCGAGAGCACTAGCAGCAAGCTCAACAGCCGCCCCCATCGAAGCAGCCTTCATCTCCGTCTCGAGACCCTTCATGGCCTGTGGGTTAATGTCAAAGATGGAGATCTTGTCTGAAGGGCTCAACTTGGACTGTAGGTTCTTTGCCATTTGATATCCCTATCCCCCCGCGCACTCATCAGCTCTGTATCTCCCAAGTCTTCAGGACATGTATAGAACTCACCATTTGCCCCAAACCAACAAAGGCATAGTTATCCAACCGTCGCGCCGAGCTCGCAAATCCCCGACGAAGCACATGGCTTCCTAGGCGCGAGCAAGGTCTCATGATGACTGGTAAACACAAAGAACGAAGAACGACGTCGCAAAGAACAAGATGAGAATTGGTATCAGATTCAAAAGGCTCTATCAGTACAATACCGACAAAGGTAAAAGGCAAGATTATACACATATATGAGCACAGTGGGGGAATGAAGCGTTACCCGACAGAGAGCCGGCCATTGCCGTACCTAGCCAGAACCTTCCTGCCTACCGAGCCTTTCACAGTTTGGAGGAGACAAGCAAGTTGGTTAAAAACCTCCCCGGCTCAGTGATGCGGGGGATGAGCGCGGGGGAGGAAGTGCGACAACTTTTGACGTGTGGGGAAGCCGGGGGTATGGGTTTGCTTCACAGGGCGTAGGCGCTAATGTGTAGGGGATAAGGTCGCTGGGAAGTTGAGAGGTGTTTTGGGGCAATCGTCGTCGTCCTGGTTACAACGCCTCATCTCTCACTAACTCCACAAAGAAATTCACCAATGTCTAACGACTCATGACAAGTCTTGTAATGTCTCACATCCATATCATCATACAATTCCTCCTCACACTTGCGTTTGATGTTATTATGTATTTTGACTAGATGCCCGAGTCTTTACCATGGGATTCATTACAGTGCGTCTCATCCTCCAACCTCTCTCCTCCAACCCCCTTTATCAGCAACCTTTCATCTCAAAGAACCCCGAAATCCGTTCCGACTGCGGCCCCAAGGCATCTAGAAGGGGGGTATGTGCATGTGCAATGGGGCGAAAACGATGAAGAAGAAAGTGTAGTAAGAGAAAGGAAAAATAGTGCTATGGTATAGGCAAAGAGGTAAGGGTGAAATGTGATATAAAGAAAAGAGTCGAGGGGTCATGTAGCAAAGGCGTCGATGAGACGTGATTTCTCCTCTCCCCTTCCCAGCGTCTCGACCTTTTAAGCAATGGGGGAGTATAGGCAGTGATCCGTAAAACAGTGAGAGAGAGAGAAAAAAAAAAAAAAAAAAAAGGGAATAACAACAGTGACCAGAAAAATACAATAGCCGCGCCAGATCCAACCGCCCTATCCGTCACAGCCAGGTCGTTTCCCCCGGGGGAAACATACCAGTTTCTTCTGTAAGAATCCCATGTTTTGCCCTAGGCATGGCATATGTCGTAGTATTTTAGAGAAAGTTCATGAGCCAGGGAACAATAGCACTGTTGATCAATGTTAGCTCGTCTCTTCCAACGGGTTCCTCATGTCGTCGTCAACTCACCCAACTGCCACGGTAGCTCCAAGTCCAAGCAGCGCTCGGTTCTTGACCTTTTCTTTCCGTAACTGAGCTTCTGTCTTGACCTTCTTTGCCCTCGGCTGCTCCTCCTCCAGGGCAGAGTCGGTCTTGTCATCGCCGTCCTTGTCACCCACCGAGATGTCGGCAGCCTTTCGCTTGCTCTTCTTAGCAGAAGCGGGAGCCTCTTCTACCTCGGGAGCCTCTTCGTTCTTCTCTTCGCCTTCGACCTTGACCTCTTGCTCTTCTTCCTTGCTCTTCTGCACCATATCCTTGGCTGCCTGCATCATCTGAGCAATCTCATCCGCAGTAGGAGGCTCGCCAGCCGATGGCATGGGGAATTCGATTTCAGTAATGGTATGCTTGGTCTCAACGCCATCTGCACCCGTCGTCACCTCTTCGCCAACCTGGACCTTGACCTTGGGCTCCTCTTCCTTGGGTTCCAGGACAATTTGCGGCTCGAATTCTGTTGACTGCATCACGGTATCCTCTTGCTTGGCCTCCTTCACTTCTCCATTGACCAGATCAACCTTCTCGGTCACGGTCTCAACTGCCTCGACCTTGGTTCGGAGGCTGCGCTTTCGCGGCGAAGCAGGCGCGCGCCTCGTGGTCTTGGTAGGGCTGGCTGAGCGTCCAGAACGTGTAGTACGAGGAATGGCTGAGGCCACAGGAGGGGCCAGCGTAGGCTGGGTCTTGGTCAATTCGAATTTGGGAGGTGCGGTGATGCTCTTGGCAGGCGATTCAGGCGTGCTAGTAATGGCGATTTTGGCTGAGTCAAGAAGGGCTCGAATCCAAGGCGTGATGCGATATTCCTCGGCCAACGCAATGGCCTGGTCTGGGGGAATCCAGATGTTCCCAGCAGTCTCCTCAGGGCTCGTAGTCGGGAGGGACTTGATGTGCTTGCGCTCGTTCTCCTCATCGACAGCCTCGGCGTAGGGGAACGTGGCCTTGAACATGCCAGTGGCCGAAACGTAACCGTCAAAGCTGCGGCGCATCAGGAAATAACTGTTGGGGCTCGACTTGAAAATGCCCGAGACGATGCCCTTGGGCAAAGGAGCACGGAGATGTGCGTAATCGAAGACGCCAAGAGAGTTTTGGTCAGCCTCGCCAGCGCCGACCATCTTAGGTGTCAGCTTAGTCTGTCCGAGACGTCGTCGCGCGACCAAATCCGAATCTGTAAAACAACGGTAAGCCTGCGAGATCGCAACATCGAGGCGGCGGGCGATCCGTACAATCGGGGATACCCTCCGTCATGAGAGGGTTGTGCTTGGTGGGCAGAGAGCGCTCCGTGGTGGAGACCATCCTGTTCAATTGTGAAAATTCGGGCGCGACGCGACCGATCTCGTAAAATGTTTGGCAACAATCAGATGGCTATCGACTATTGTGATAAAACGGCGTCTTGTTAATCGGCGCACAAAGGAGTGTGATGAGATAAGCCGAGTCTGCAAACACTCAACAGGCGCATTGTTAGTTGACTTGTTTTTTGCTACGAGCTTCGCTGTTCAGGCGCTTGTAATCCGGGGACCAGCCGGGGGGCTGGAGATTTTGACGTACCGTGTCCAGGCAAGGCTCAATTCATCTGTGATAGAAAACAGCGCCTTGAAGAACTAAGAATCGCGCTTCAGGCGGCGTTTGAAGATGATGAGAAAATAAAACTAGCAGGGAGAGTTGATCCGGCCAGGAAGAAAGGAAGGGAAGGAAGTTGATGGAGAGAGGTAGATGAGGGCAAAAAAAAGGATCGTGATGGGTTCGACAGAAAGAAGTTGAGAGATGGGAATCCCAGTTCGCGCAAATTAGCTGCCGCGACAGCCAAATAGCGTCAAGGATTTCAGTGACCGGCCTCGTTCAGTGGTACAGGTGCGTGCCCCACTGCTCAACACAGCTAGCGTCAAGTGTGGAACGGAGCTCCTGTAAGATATATAGGTACCTGCTGGAAGGCGCAAACGTGGCTCTAGCAACGAGGTAGCATTCTATGACACTTTCAAATTACTTCTGCGCTAAGCCTTTCCTGAACACCTAAAAGGATCATAGGGTGGGCTCCCAGGGCCTAGCGTGTACGCATCTCCTTTTCAACTTGGTTGCGTTGTTCATTCCGCCGTTGCCATTGCTGTTAGACTTGACAAGAGACAGCGTCACCAATAACTCGGAGCTTGGCTCTCTCAGTGTCGTCGTTGATTTACTATGTAATATCCCCTCAGCGACGGACACCCTGGGATCTCAGGGTACCCTCCCTACCCAAATACAAGGCCCCCCCTGGTGCGCTGTTCGTGGGCGGCGCACCAACGGGCGATGCTTAGGATGAACGCGGGGGAAAAGGCATGGGTTTACGCGCACCATCGATAGAACGACCAACAGAAGCGAAGACAATCTACGTGCAGTTTCTCTCTTTTGCAAGAGGGAAGTGGGAAAAGGACCCCGAATCCGGATGCCTGTGTGCCACTTGTCTGGCCTTCTCTCCCCATCTTTTGTCTGCTGAGCTTGACGATTAATGGATGTATGCAACACTACTGCAGCTAACGTTGACGAATGGCAGTGAAACAAGTCACTTATCGCCCGCCAGCGTTGCCTGCTTGGTCGGGTGTTGTGTCTTTTCTGACAACATCCGAAACTCCCATGGTTGAATTAAGGCATGGGCAACGACAAAGAAAAGAGTCAAGAGGGCTTTTCGGCTCGGCACGAAGACATCGGTCCGCCATCTGGGCCTTTCCCCTTTGTTAATCAAGATTGGCAACGTGGCTCACAGACCCTCACATCTACAGTAACTGTCACGGACCTCGTTGCGAACCTTCCTATATGTGGTGGGCTGTTGTTGAAGCATCGTCAAGATCCGCAAGTTGCCAGGCTGCATACCTGAATATGCATCGCCTGGGAACCCATTATCACCAAGCTGTCAAGTTCGTTTGGGTGAATATTAGGCTGCAGAAGAATGGGGAAGTGATGTAGTCCAGCCTATGAGTGAAGATGAACTGGGCCAAACCCTTGACGTTGTCAGTATAAACCAGTTGTTAGGCATCGAGGTGATAAAAAAAATACTTGCTATCAGGGTAACTAGTTGTAGCAAGTAAAAAGTAAGCCCCTCGGTTCGTCCATGAGATATCTGTAGATTTTCATTTCTGATCTCGAGACGTTGAATGTTTCTAAACTTATAACTTGACATTCCCATGTTTCTCATTTTCAATACTACTCTTCCTTTCTGACCAGTCTACTCCGTACTGTCCATTATACTTAGGTCGATTAGCTTTATGTTACTATCGTAGTAGTCAGTAATACACCTCAAGTTAGGGTTTTGATTCAATTCTTTCCTGACTTCCAATCCCCTCATGTTCTTCATTTGTTTCGTTCCTACCCCAGCCACAGCCACTCTTGGACAAGCCTCACCTCTGCCACCTTATCCATCAACTGTTCCCTGATAGCTCAGTTGGAGAATGTCTGTATTCTCAGCTCAAGAGATCCAATCATGATCAGTTCTGTCACTGAACCTCCTTATGACTGTCCCCACCGCAAGAGACCGCTGGTCAACCAACACCGCCCCTACAAACCAGCACCTAACAAAAAGAAAAAAGCCCCTCTATCGTCACCGCAACAAGCTGCACCAAGCGAAAATAGCCCCTCCAAGAAGCTCACCTCTTCTTACTCCCCTGCTACCTACCTTATTCTCCATCAACCCGAGCTTCCTCCTCCTTTCTCCCCTTCTTCCTTTCTTCTTCCTACCTACTCCTCACCTCAACCAGCCAATCCCCTCTCTACGGCTAACTAACACCTCGCCCAAAGTCGTCCTCTTCTTCTCTTGGCTGAAGCTCTCCGCTACAGATCTCTTTCCACCCCGCCTCTTCCCCCTATCAACCTCCTCCCGCCCCGCTGCCCAACATGGCCTCTCACGATGAGGATACTATGCCCGAGGCGACTCAGGGCTACAAGCTCTCCCAGCCTAAGCAGTCTTTGGCGGAATACCAACAAATGGGTAAGTACTTGGCTTTCTTGTCCAGGTTGTATCGGTGTGCGGGCACTGGTAGTCGTGTGTGTTGAGGCTCTGCGGCGCCTGGTCTCCCACCTATCTCCATGTGGCACCGTTTCGCATTATTGCAGCAGCATGACATTAGACCATGATGTGCTATGACGATCGTATTGCTGTCTTGGATCTTCTCAAGTTTGCGTCGTACAACGCTATCATCGCCCAACAACAAGACTTATCTAGAGCTCATGAGCTTCTGGTGCCACACTCCACAATCCACTATAATCAACTCCACCTACTCTAAACCTCCAACTGTCCTGCCAGTCATTTCTCTCTCCAACATTAAACTGACATAACGATTTTCTGTGCAGACGCTGGTGATGAGTCTCTCCAGCGATACAAGGAGTCTCTCGGTCTTGGAGGTGGCACCGACATCTCCGACCCCAACGATCCCCGAGTCTGCATCATTCTCTCTCTGACCATGGACTCCCCTGGCCGACCACCCGTCACCATCGATCTATCCCAAGTCGGTAGCGAGAAAACCCTCAAGGACAAGCCCTTTACCATCAAGGAGGGTGCCAAGTTCACCATGAGCGCCAAGTTCAAGGTCCAGCATGAGATCCTCAGCGGTCTGCACTATGTTCAGGTTGTCAAGCGCAAGGGTTTCCGAGTCTCCAAGGACTCTGAGATGATTGTATGTCTTCCTGTCAGAACCCCCTCACCCGTTCGCGTTACTGACACAACACAGGGCAGCTATGCTCCCAACACCGATAAGCAGACTACCTATGTCAAGAAGTGTAAGTCTCCTGAGCCAAGCACCATCCCTAGCTTTCTCAGTACTAACCAGCCTCTAGTCCAGGAGGAGGAAGCCCCCAGCAACATACTCGCCCGTGGCCATTACAGCGCCATCTCAAGCTTCGTCGATGATGATAAGAAGGAGCATCTCAAGTTCGAATGGAGCTTCAACATTGCCAAGGACTGGTAAACGGTCTTCAGAGCTGTCTAATCCATCTCAGCAATGCTCAAGGGTTCAGTGCCCACAGTCAACTACATAAACATAACCGCACGTCATGAGATAACGAACAATCTGGTCTTTGAAGCAGAAGAGAAAATATTGAATGTAGAAAACGGAAAATACATAATCAATCTCGTGTCGGGAACTTGACAATGGTGGAAGGATTACTGCTTCTTCTGTCAACGGCGAGACTACTCACATGTATGATACATGATCTAGAACATCAAGTCATAAAATGGAAATCCCTTCGTACTTGAGATGTGAATACACCAAGCTATATTTGCTATGCAACAGTATTCTTTCACCGCTCCGTTTTTGTTGTACTTTTTTGCACTCAAAGACGTGGTATCG
Source organism: Fusarium domesticum (assembly GCA_013618395.1). Classification (NCBI taxonomy): domain Eukaryota; kingdom Fungi; phylum Ascomycota; class Sordariomycetes; order Hypocreales; family Nectriaceae; genus Fusarium; species Fusarium domesticum. The sequence goes on along the minus strand of JABFEV010000919.1, from coordinate 7,851 downwards.
CTGGTTCAGTAATATCATCAAAAGCCCGAATCTTGTGTCCTAGACAAGGGCGGAGTAGGTATATGTATCGTAGCTAGAGGAAATAGTCGGGTAGCGCATTTCCGTCAGCCAACTTTTCATTGCCGGGCTGGAGGTCCTTATGCATGTCATTCTCCGGCGCAGCTGCAAAGACGTTGAAGAAGCGCTCGCCTGTGTCGCTGACTTCGAGCACGCTGGCCATATTACCACACCGGTAGCAGTAGTTTGGTGCGCTCCACACTGTGCTGAGACGATCGTCGTATAGAACTTGGAAGCCCTCCTGACAGAGTTGGTGGGCGCGGAGGATATGTGACATGTTGTTGACGGCAAGGAACTTCTTAACGACTTGTGCGCCAAAAGTGTACCCTGCGCCGCGGGGAGAGAGGGAGAATTCGTCGCGTTCGGGGTCTGGGTCGGACCAGACGAGATCGGCCATGGGGCCTTCGTGAGGAATTTCGCGGAAGCGGTCTATAATCTTGATTTGATCGATGGAGTGGATCGAAGGGGAGAGTCCTAAAAGTGCGCAAAGCTGGTCAGTCAGAGTTGAGCATCTTGAAGCGCAGTTATTACCTCCATGGACACAGAAAATCTGGTCGTTGATTACCACACTCAGAGTGAGAAAGTCAAACATGTCGGTAAAGTAGTGCCAGACATTAGCATTGCCATACTTGCGCGAACACTCGGTGTAGAATCCATATGACTGGGTAACGCCACGCGACTCGTGGTTGCCGCGAATAAGGTGTACGCGATTCGGGTATCGGAGTTTCAAACACACAAGCAACGAGATTGTCTCGACGCTGAACATGCCACGGTCAACATAGTCGCCTGTTGCATCCGTCAGCCAAAGTCCAGTTTCCTCCTACTTGAGAATTTCGACTATGCGTATTTACCGAGGAACAGGTAGTTTGTACTGGGACAGTAACCGCCAATGCGGAATATCTCGATCAGGTCGAAGAACTGTCCGTGGATATCGCCCACGACGGTGATGGGTGCTTGGACGTGGACGACATTGCTCTCACGCATGAGCAGCTCTTTCGTCTTGGCACAGATGGCCTCGATGACGGACTCGGCTAGAAGTTCCTTATTGTAAAGACGTCGGATACACTCGTCGAGATCAACTGAAGCTATTTGCGGAAAGGTTACAAGGTTAGCCAAATGGTGTTTGGCGCTGGCGTGAGGACTGTACGTACCTGGTAGACCAGGCATGATGAAGTATTATGGAAAAGTATGCCTGAAAAGGTCAATATGAATGAATGAAGGTCGAGTCGAAAAGCCACGGGTTATGCGCAGACGTCATCAAGGCTGGCGACGGCGATTCCGGCTCCTGGAGATTGATGTCTGAGAAGAAGCTTGGTGGATGTACCAACATGATCGGGGTGAAAGGGTGGTTCACATGGGCGCGGGGGGGCGGCGGTGATGAGAAGAAGCGAGCGGCGTTGAAGAGAGTTGCGTCTGGTAGGTCGATAAAAACTGCTTGACAAGCAGAGGAACTTCGGATTGTCGACAGCCTTGTTGGAGAGCTCAAGGAGTGGTATGCTGGAAGTGGGCTGTAGGTCACAGGCTGGCTGCTTAGTCGTTCACGAGTACCTGAAGCCTTGCTAAGGTGCTCATCAACAACGAGGAGAACTTGCCCGACTCTACCCCACTAAAATTCGATAGGGTTAAGAATTCCCTGATCTAATCGCTCAGGGCAGGATTTGATATATGCAGGGCTCGTGAATATATGTTGATCATGTTATTGATTTCATGAATAATATTTCTTTGCTTTGATATCTATTGATGAACTTCAAACTTCCATCCGTTACTAACGGGAACCCTAGTAATTGCGTTATTTGAATATATCAATTCCCCTTCACCTCCTATGGGCTTGATCAATTGCCCGCGTAAAACTGAACGATGCAGGGTTGCATACCTTGACATGAGGCCAAGTCTTGCATATTAAGATAGATAGATATAAATACTACTCAATGCACGTCGTGTTGAGTTCTAGACACAGCTCGGAAAAATGAGCGGTCCTTCAATGCTATTGTACGGAGTACCTAACCTGAAATCTTCCATGGCTTGGCAATAGTAAGCTTCCTTTGACCCAGAACAGTTCACAACGGAGAAAAGTGGCCCGTGCATACGCGACAACCTCTATCGACCTCAACCTCCAACAACTTATTGTCATCGCCATCCATCACCTCGAGTAGTGTCCCGCTTCAACGTTAATTCCCGGGTTCATTAGAAGAATAATCGATCTACGACTCTATTCGCCCCTTCCCTCTCAAAGACCCCTGGATGAGGCCTCTCTGACATAGCGAGAGAAGGCCAGGGAGGGGGCTTTCGCATGTTGCAAGCGCGCGTGCTGAGAACAGGGCCCTGCAGGTTTCCGAAGTTCAACACTTGTTCTACATCGGCCACATCATTTATTCTTCTGTACCTAGGTCCCTAATTAGGGGAACTGAAGGACTTTCTCATACGCCGACGGCCTTCTCGTCATACCTCGCACAGATCACATGAGTCGGGCCTCAAGCTTTCTGTTTGCCTTGCCTGCCCACCTCAGGCTACATCTGCATCTGCATTCAATTCGGAGATTGCAGTTCATATATTATCTGCATCCCAAGTTTACATCGCTCCATTGGCTTTCCGGTATCTCGCATTCAGCTTGAGCGAATTCATACGCCAGGTTCGAAGGTCGCCAACAATGGCAGACTCAACTCCTGGCCAGCCGCGGCCAGATGAACCTCAATGTTACAATTGCGGCTCCGCAGGTCATTGGGCCGTTGCATGTCCTGAACCAACTCGAGCAACGCCAGCGTAAGTGCTCAATTTGTGTTCAGCTTGAGGCTTAACTCGCTGCTTCACTCCCGACTACATCACTGACTAGATCACAGTGGCCTCACAGCGTGGAGGAACTCACACGGCTCAGGACAGGGGCATAACCGTGATCAGCATGGCGGAAGGAAATCAAAGGGGCCTATCGTTACGAAATATCCTCCGCCATCTCTCCCACCAAATCCTATAATAACCAGATACGGGGTGCCCCCAAGTTACAGGCCACCGCCTCCTGGATATCCTCCTGGACCTCTCCCGTCTGGACCTCTCCCTCCTGGACCTCTCCCGCCTGGACCTCTCCCTCCTGGACCTCTCCCTCCTGGGCCTCTCCCTCCTGGGCCTCCTTCCTACCCTCAATATCCTCAGTACCCATCTTCAACTCCTGGGTATTCACCAGAATACTCGCACCCAGGTTACCCTCAGCCATATCCTACAGCGTATCCAACGCCACCTCCCGGGCTTCAAGCTCCCCCTCCTGGACCTCCCAGCACTTATGGCCCTCACTCTCACTCGCCTCCACCATCCCATTTGCATCAACCGCCAGTTTCAGCACCTTCGTACTCTCACCCGTACAGCCAGCCACCACGTCCGCCTCTACCTCTACCTCCCAGCTCAAGGCCAGACAATGTGTCTCATAGCCACCATTCTGCGTATCCTCACGCATATCCCCCGCCGATGTCATATGGGCAAAATCCGCCATCGTATCCTCCGCCTTACCCGCCTCAAAGTGCGACTGCAACGCACAGGCCTTCCCCTGGATCAAGATCTGGACCGCCCTCAAGGCCACCTCCAGTTTCGCACACGAGTCGAACCTCAGGATCACCTCCTATTGTACGCGCCAGTCCTTCTATCAACAAGTCGTTGCCTCTTCCACCTTCGCTTCCTCCAAAGCCCCCTCCAAGTCGGCAAGAGTTTTCTGAACAAAACCGTGATCATCGAAATAGGAAACGACAGGATCGTAACCATCGAAATCAGGATAACCGGCAGAAGGATCATGGTCCCAAGGATAATCGGCGTCAAGACAATCGACAGCAAGATAAGCAACGCCGGGGCAGTAAGAACCAGGACAATCTGCAAAAAGGAAATCGTTCACGTTCACGACAACGAGGGCAGAAAGGACAAGAAGGACAGCATCGCTCCAACGCTAGCACATCAGGGGTTCCGAAGGCAGCACCATCTTCCGGGATTGAAGAGCCACGGATTGAAGAGCCACGGATTGCGAAAGCATTGCCCAGCCAAAAGCCTGAGGTTACAGCGGTCACTGTTCAGCTTGAAGAATCAAAATCTCAACAAGCAAGTCCACCGCTCCAAAGTCAACCGAAAGCCGTGCCTGAAGAACCTGTTGAAGAAACCGAATCACAATGGGAGGAAAAGACCATCTTCAGCCCAGCAGAAGATCATCACCAACCAGATGAAGTTGGAAAACCCCTACCAGCCGACTATTCCGAGGATGTGATGCTTCCAAGGAAGTGGAATGCAAAGATTATAGAATCGGACTATGTCAAAATTGATAACGTCGAGGACTATATGAAACCGATTCATGAGACAGATTATTGGCCATTAGTCGAGTTCGATCCTGCATTCGCGCGCGACGGTCGATTGCCATGTGGTGATCCCCTACCTAACATCGCCGAGCTGGAAGATCAATACCGCCGGAGTGATAGCTCCGAGAGTGGGGAAGTATGTGAGCGGCCTTCAAAACGTGGTCGTGCCAGTGACGATAGTTCAGGCGAAAGACCCTGGAAGAGACAACGGTCCCATAGCCCTTCGAATGTCGGCCCCAGGGGATCACGCGAGGACAACCGTGCCAGTATGCAGGATACGCTTGGCCCTAGAAGCTATGAAGCACATCGTGATGCGACTGATTCGCGCCGCCGAAGTGACGCTTACCAGCCCAGTCATCGTCGATCTATGGGTCGAAGAGCTTCCTACAATCGAGATCGCGACAGGAGTCGAAGCCGAAGTCGCAGTAAGACCCCAGCATCACGAAGGTCATCGGTGTCGGATGCTTCCCTGGACTCTCTTGAAGCAGAACTACTGGGTGTCGATACCAAGGCAAAATCACCTGAGCAGACCCTCCAACGACCTGGAAGTGCTTCCAAGCCAAAGCGACGCCAGACCAAACTTGATTCGGCATATAGGTAAGGCTTGCATCCTGATTCTGGAGATGATGTAACTAACTTTTGAAACAGCCGCCGTTGGTAATGCACGTTCGTGTGCTTAGATGCCGTTCGTTCGTGCGTCCTGGGTCTCCTTGTCTCGTGTTCTTTCTATCTAGCCCAAAACATCGATGCTACCCACGGTAGTCCTTAACCGGGCAGGCCAGACATTGTCATTTCTGTTTCCTCTCCCTTTCCTGCTTTCTCTCGGTAATTGTTCATGTTACAAACTTTCTTTCTGGGCTGGCGCTTAGATCTGGGTCACACTTATTGTTGATGAACATCACGACAAGGCGTATGGCAGGCGTATATTATAGCATTCACGAGGTATGCGTGAATACATTCTCATCATTCTTACCTTCCTCTCATCTCTTGGCCAGGAGCCCGCCGTAGCTCCTTGCTTTGGCATCCACATGCGTCATCTGGCGCAAACCATGCAGTTCAGTGTCGGGCCTCCATACATCATGATACCATCAAGATTGTTTGGCCATAGCAGTAAATCACTGCCTACCTAATCTCTTTCTGTTCATTATACTTGATACATGTGCGTGCCTTACGCTTCCGGATCTCTGAACGAGATGCCTTGCACCCCGCACGAGAACCTTTGGACTTGTCCGAACTGTTCGAGATTGTACCAGTCGGCTAATGCTGATGTACACGTTGCCTTACCCCAGTCTCTACCCCAACAAGCCTGTTAAACTTATAGCCTCCACCCCTTCACAATCCGATGATGCCTTGGTCCCAGCTTGACATTGTCCTAGTTCATGCGGTTGATCTCCATGCGCTTCTTCAGACGGTAGGCAATGGCTCGCTTTCGAGAAGTAGCGGACTGAGTAAAGGCAGCGGAGCCACCAAAGGGCCCAGCAGCAGCTCCATTACGGACTCGCACGATGCAGACATTATGGGCCCCGCCGACGTTGCCATCACAGGTCATTCCCTGGGGCATGCGGACCTTGAGTGGGAAGTCGGTGTTGGTGGCCAGTGACAGACCTTGGAAGACTCCAGGGACATTCTCGGTGATCTCGGCGATCTGGAAAGCATCCGGGTCACTGCCGCCAGATGTGCCATCGATGTCAGCCGTCATGGGTCCCGCGCCATCCTGATTGATCTGTAAAGGGTTGTCAAAGAATGGCTCAGCTTCGAGTGAAGTTGCACATACCTGTCTATATGTCATTGTGACCTCGCCATTGTCGGAGGCCGTTGGTAAACCTGATGAGGCTCCCTTGCCAAATGCTGCAGCAACGCTCTGCTCGGCTGGACCATCGTTCTTGTTTCCTTGACTCTGGCCACCGTTGCCGTCTCTGAAGCCACCCAAGAGGTTGCCAAATTGCCGCTTAGCATTGCGTCTACCGTTACGTGAACCGCCGTTACGTGAACCGCCAATGCCAGAAATGTCGTCTTCGACGCCCACGCTCGCGGCAGAGCCAGCGTTGGTTGGGACATTGTTGCCCCCGTTGCCCAAGAAACTGGCAATCATGATGGATGGGTCAACAGGTCCATTGCCCTGGGTCCGGCCCAAGGCACTGGCTCTGCCGCTACGCATCTCGCGATCTCGGATAATAGACGTGTCGGCCTGAGAGCCGCATCCGTTGGAGGAGCAGTCTCGAGGGGTTCCATCGGCGACTGTTGTGTGTTAGTTGGCTTTCTTGCTATATTCTAGGGGGATATTTACTGCTGAGACCGGGCATTGTGACTCCGTTTGCACCTTCGACAGAAAGGACAACACCGTGGGCCGAGACGGCGGTGATGAGAGCAGCGGAGAGAAGAGTGAAACGCATGTTGTCTGAGTGATTGAGGTAACGATTTAAAAGGTTAAAGGGAAGTTAGGTAAATTACAATGAGAGCAAAGATGGTAAGGAAGATGGTGAGTTGGGAAATAATGAGCCTCCAGGGCTTTGAAGTGAAAGATGTAGATGAGATTGGTGGCTTGCTGAGTATTTAACCTGATGATACAAACAAGTATGGTTCTTATAGATCATCCATATATAGTCAGAACTCGAAGCAAAAAACATATAAACATCTTATTCCATCTGGTTATCCAGGCCCAAGGCCCAACCCCCCTTGGCACGACAGAACTCTTGCCGCAGGTGTTTCCAATGAAACCCTCCCCAGCTTCATCTTCAGTTATTGTTTCCAGCCTATAACTATCTTTTTACCCTCTTTTAGCCGATGGTGCGATCAAGTCTTGCACGTTATAAGTTTCGACGTGCCGTTTTCAGCATCGATCGAGACGGAGTCTTTTTTTGGGGTGAATTCGCTCGCACCTTTCCGCGGTGTAGTGTAGTATTCGGGGCTGTGATGGGAAGACGATCTGAGATCTATTGTTTCGAGATTTGCTCAGGCCCCTCTTTTTATGGAGGAGATAAAGTCACCAAAGATAGTTATGGGGGAGGTAGAAAGGGGCTGTGTATCTTCTGACAGTAGTTTGTCTTAGCTGGATGAGATTTGCAAGTTGGTGTGCTTAGAAGCTGATGATTGAGGCGAGCGAGCTTGGTTTTGCTTGTTTATCTACCCGTGGGCTCGGCCTTTGTAGTTGAGTGAATTAGATTCAGAGGTGAAGTTATGAGAGGATCGAGATAATAGGAGGTTTGCAATAATGCAGAATATCTATTATAAACATCAACTACATCATTTTCATTTTCTCAGCCCTTTACTTTCCTCACTTGCACATCGTTCTATCGAGTTCCTCTAATGGTCAGGTCTAAAATCATTGATTGAAACATCCAAAACGGTCCTCATCAGCGACTGGTTCCGCAGATCTTCCCCCATCGTTTCGAAACCACCTGTAACGTAACTCTACGCCCCCCCCCCCTCCATCTCGTGCTCCCCATAATTTTGGGTTCTCGCCCTGCTTGGC
>JABFEV010000916.1:0-33440 GCA_013618395.1 Fusarium domesticum | reverse complement strand
ACATAAGACCCTCAATGTTTTTGTAATGTATTTCATGGAGATGAGCGGCGGAAACCTAAGAAAATGTCAAAAAAGACTAGGTAGTGGAAGCTCTATTCAATTCGAATAACGAAAGTCGCAAATTTCAACACTTGATACTACTCTTTGTGTAACTCTGACTCATTTCGTACACTCAAGACCTGCACTGTGACGGCTCCATTGCGAGTGTGATCTACATGGCTTTGTTGGTTGGTACATACCGTTACAACTATGTACTTGGGTGTACTTGGGCGTGTCGTGGAGGATATTGTGGAATCAATGAGTGTCTGAGAGAAATGCGAAAATGCGGAGGTGGAGGTCAAAAACCAAGTCGGGAAAAGCCATAAAGTGCGATAAAAATTGGGGGAATGTGTCGAATTGGCCAGACGAAAAAGCCTTAGGCGGGAGGCGTCGAGGAGACGAGGGGCACAATCGAGGGTAATGACGAATTGTATCTTGGACCCACACAAGCTCCAAGAGCTCCTTCCTCCAAGAAAACCTTGTTAAACATAGCCCTGTAAGAAAAGGTCGTGTGATGTGGTTGATTTGATAATGGACTGGGCGAGAGAGTAGGAGTTTTAAGAAATGACTATACTTATGGAATATTACAATAAATCAGATGGTATTAACAATTTATGATATAGGTATTATATTATGAATGGACAGTAAACATTGACTTGCTCATTCTAGCCACTGAGGTTTTTGCTGTCTCGTTGAACCTATGTAGTTGGGACTGACCATCCCCTCGAAGACAGTGGCTAGGATTGTGCAAAAATTCGCTGAGAGGAGGGGTTGACTCATGGGACGATCAAGATGCTCAATCTTGAATGGTTTGATGCGAGTTATTATGGACAAGGAAACGCGAGATGAGATGGTTCAGGGGAGTGCTCGAACGAATTGAACATTTCCTGCTGAACATCTGGGTTTTGTGGTTGGCTTTGGAGTCATTCCATACGTATTTTATCATCACTTGACCAATAAATTAATCCATAATGACCTTTCTCATTCTCGCCTAACTGTTTCATTGCATGGTTCATAAACTGCCATGAATCAAGTTCTGCCCATGACACCGTTGGCTGAGTCTGACTGTGCAGTCCCAACGAGAGGACTGATCATGCAATGTCTGCTGATGTAACGGACATTGAGCTTTGTTTTGCGAGACGTGAACAATCCAAGTAACCCTATGATCTGGCATAAAGGCCAATAACCCAAGTTATTTCTGCTTGTGCCTCGTCCGAAAGTCCCCAAGAGAGACATGGAGAAAAACATTTTAAGTTGACGGACGTGGCTGCTTTCACCAGACTAACTTAGGGGCAAAGCTGTACAAAAGGATCACGTGGAGTATCAGAAAGTAACTAAAAGCAAGTAACATACTAACTCTCAAAAAGTGACGAAATCGTAGCTTGGAACGCTGACAGGAAAAGATCGAGGAATTAACTATCTCGTCGACATCATTTTGGCCTTTACGCCTTACGTAATCTGGTTCTAACTAAGGCAACAAAGCTCCTGCCCGTTTTCACATTCATCTCAGCCGAAGGGAGAGTGGAGAGCAGTTGATGACATAATCAGTCGTTTCAACGCTCCAATTGGTCTGCATCACAAGAATTCTGATTCATTTGCGACAAGGCTGAAGACATCAAAGACGCTTGAATCTTCCATCAACATCACACCCCTGCTGTCCATCTCCAAAGTGCACTACAACATTCGTTTTATTCCTAAAATCATTTCAGACTATAAACCGTAACGCTGCGACCGAAAAACGCGACGTTGCGGCCGTTGGCGCTAGTCAATTCCTCCCATCATGACTGACTGGGCCAAGCTCAAGGTGGTTGACCTGAAAGCCGAATTGAAAAATCGCAGCCTACCGCAACATGGCCTCAAGACCGAACTAGTCGCGCGACTCGAAGAAGCTGAACAAGATACGGCCGACGGCCAAGACGATGCGGAATCTGGACAGGATGTACAGAAAACTCCTGACCATGACGGTGCTGAGGATATCGAGGCTCCTGCGAACGGCACTGGGACTGCAGACACCGAGCCTGTTGAAGCGACTGAGTTGAATACCGAAGAAACAGCTGAAGGAAATTTGCAAAAAGAAAACAACCAGGAGGAAGAAACAATTGTGAAGCCAACCGAGGCTGCGAATGACGAGGCACCATCTCAGGAGGAGACGTCGAAAAGCGCTGCCACTGATGAGCCGGTCCACCCTATCCCGCCAGAAGACGCGCCAACAAACGACAGAGAAACCGAACCTCAACCGACACAACTGGCAGTCGTAACATCGACCGAAGCGCAGGAAACAAAGGACTCAAACGCCCTAATCGAACCAACACCAACCTACTCGCTCGAGGCCACTCCAGCCGCCGAACGTCAGAAGCGCAAACGTCGCTCTGTCACCCCACCACCCACTCAAGGAGCCATCGAGCATAAACGTGCGCGCCTTGAGAGTGATACAGAAAAGGGGGCGCCTGTTGTTGAGCCTGGGTCTAGTAACGAGGAACTAGCACCGAAGACTGAAGAACAGCCCGAGTCTATGAACATCGATCAGGATCCTCCAGCAAAAGACTCTCGCGATTCACCAGTGCCCCTTGTTGAGAGCGGCTCGAGGCCTTCGCCAACCGCAGAGATGGAAGACGATATGGATTACGAGAGAGCTGTCGCACCCTCAGTACACACTGCCACTCCGGCTCTCTACATCAAAAACTTCATGCGCCCACTTCGCCCTGACGAAGTGAAGACGCACCTAGCTGGTCTCGCCCATTCCCCTCGGGAACGAACCGACGAAAGCATCATTGTGGACTTCTTCCTTGACCCTATCCGCACCCACGCCTTTGTCGTTTTCAAATCCACCACCGCCGCGTCGCGTGTCCGCACAGCCCTCCACGACAGCGTCTGGCCCAACGAGAGCAACCGCAAGCCTTTGTGGGTGGATTTCGTCCCGCCAGAGAAGGTTCTCGGCTGGATAGATACCGAAATGGAAAGCGGTGGACCTCGTGGTCGGTCAGGCTCTCGGTGGGAGGTCATCTATGAGGATGGCCCCTCTGGCTCAGTCGAGGCCCATCTCGAATCCGGCGGTGCGTCCTTCCCCAGAGCAGGTCCTCCACCGAGTAATCGACCGCCCCTCGGCCCATCCCTCAAGAGCAACGACTCCATTCCCCTCGGACCCAGAGGTCTTCGCAACCAAGCCATCCCCACGGGTCCCCGTCCTGTCCGCCCAGGTACAGGCCCTGGTCCCCGACCCCCACCATCGAACCCCCTCGGCTCCTCCAAGCGCACACAGGCCCGTCCCCAAATACACTACCAACCGGTCACCCCTGATCTCGCCCAGACGCGCATCGAAAACATGCGTTCCTTCTACAGCACCGACCGCCATCGCGATCTCGGCCGAGAGATCAACCGATACTCATTCGAGAGCGGCGTACACTTTGTTGATCGCGGCAAGGAGGTCTTTGAGGGTATCCGACCTCCGCACCGTGAGCGTGATCGACGTGGAGGAGGCCGTCGTGGCAGAGGCGGATTCCGGCCGCGAGGCGATAGATACCAGCCTTCTCGTCTGGATTAATACTTTTTGCTACGCTACACTGGTCTGATCCCGTGACATGAATAGGAACTGCTGATACCTCGACATGTAAGAGACCAGCTACGCGGAGATTGGTTACCTGTAATGAGGGTTATGGCAAGAAATAGGTGACCACTGAGAAGAACGTCGGAAATCTTTGCCAACCAGAAACTACATAGCAATCAGTGTACTATGAATATCAAGAACAATCACAAGATGCCTAGTTGATGTAAACGCCTGCCTGAGACTAGGAGTGAAGGAGAGGAAACAATCAGCTTCTGATGCTGTCAATCACGGCTTTCCTAATTCGATATACTTGCATGTTAAAATGCAATCAATTACAAGCACGATAAGTCAGGTAAGGCAAAAATGTTGGCACAATTTTGATCAACTCATGATTCGATTTGAAGTACACACTCATACACACAAAAGGTGACAATCTATTCCGCCCTGTTTCAAATGTCTAGAACCTCGTTAAGAAAAAAAAAAAAAAAAAGAACAAAAACAACTTGGTAAAACCTCCATGCGCCGAAAGACTCCACATGCCGTTTGTTTAGGCGCTGGCGGCCAGAGGCATGGGCTCAACACCAACACGCTCTCGGCTGAGGATGTCGAGCATGAGTTGGCTGGGTCGGTTGTCCTTGTAGACGGTCTGGCTGTTCTTGGCAAGCTCGACGTTCTGGAGATACTTGTCGAAGAGGTAAGAGCTGTCCATGGGACCACCCTTGGCCTCGGGGTGGAACTGGGTGGAGAAGATGGGACGAGTCTTGTGCATCATGCCCTCGTTGCTACCGTCGTTGAGGTTGACAAAGTACTCCTTGAAGTCGCTGGGCAGGGTGCTAGAGTCGATGGCGTAACCGTGGTTCTGGCTGGTGATGTGGCACTGGCCGGTGGTCAAGTCGAGAGCGGGAATGTTGTGAGCCCGGTTACCGTACTTGAGCTTGATGGTACGAGCGCCAACAGCGAGAGCCAGAAGCTGGTGTCCAAGACAGATGCCCATAATGGGGATAGAGGAAGTCTCCATGAGGCGAGCAAGGTTGTAAACGGTCTCCTGGCAATGAGTGGGGTCACCGGGTCCGTTGGAGATGAAGACACCGTCATAGTGCTGGGCGACCTTGTGGATGGGGTAGTTGTAAGGGAAGACGGTGACGGAAGCGCCTCGGCTGACCAGGCTGCGAAGGATGTTCTCCTTGACACCGCAGTCGATGAGGGCAATGTGGTAGGAGGCACCGGGGGACTCGACAACGAAGGGAGCCTTGGTGCTGACACGCTTGACGAGGTTGATCTGACCAGGGTCGATGAAGCTCTCATCCTCATCGGCATCGTACTCGTCACCAATGGAGATCCTAGCAAGGGAGGAACCCTGCTCTCGGAGGTGGGTGACAATGGCACGAGTGTCGACGCCAGAGATGGCGGGAACTCCCTCTCGGGCGCACCACTCACCCAAGCTCTCGACGGCAGTCCAGTGGCTGTAGTTGATGGCGACATCGGAGACAACAACACCTGCACACTGGACGTGGGGAGACTCGAAGTACTTGAGGAGGTTGTACTGGTCGCGGACGTTGGAAGGGACGCCGTAGTTGCCAATCAAGGGTTGAGTGAAGACGAGAATCTGGCCTCGGTACGAAGGGTCGGTCATGGACTCTGGGTAGCCGACGAGGGAGGTGGTGAAGACAGCTTCACCAGAGATGTTGGCGTTAGCACCAAAGGCCTTGCCCTGGAAGACGGGACCATCCTGGAAGTCATGTTAGTCTTGGGACATGTGTGACTGGGGATGGCGTAGGGCATGTACGTACACGAATGGTCAGGGTCGCAGGAAGAGAGTCGACAGGAGTGGTGGCCCGGGGAGCATTGAAGGGCATCTTTCTGCCCTTGCTGCCAGTAGCGGTAGCCTGTTCGGTCAGGTATCGGACCTGAAGAAGGGATCGGCCAGGAGCCGACGCGGACTTGGCCGCGGGTTTGGCAAGGGTTGCCAGTCGAGAGAACATGGTTGAGGTTGAGGTTGAGGTTGGAATTGAGGGATGTTATGTTTTTCAAGATGAAAGAAAGATAGTTTGGGCTTGCTTGAAAAAGTTCTTTAGGAAGATAGGGACCTCCAGAGATGGTCTACAGCTAGTTAGTATTACTAGCCGAACAGAATGGGGGAAAGTTTTGGCGGTGAGTCAGGGCCAAGCGAGGGACCGGAACGAACCAGAGAGATAATCCTATAGTGAAGCGAGTCAGTAATCGAGTCAATTGAGGCGAACAGAGTATCAATTGAGCAAAGAGAGTGGATGCTGGAAGTTATTTGGGGTTGAAGGTGATAGTCCTATCTGGGAATGGGTTTACTTCTTTCTTTTCGGTTTGGTTGTCGTTGGTGATGGTGGTGGGGTCGCGAAGCTCACCGAGGACGGAGAGAGAGAGAGAGAGAGAGCGACCGAGAGATGATAAGGAAACTCGACCAACATACCTGAGAAGTGAAAACTGAAGGGCGCCCGTTCATAAGGACGGATTGAGACACTAGCTCAGCGCAATAGTGAGGATTGAGAGAAGAAAACTGAACAAGCAGCACGTGACTTTTGTATAGAAACGGTCTTTTTTCTTTTTTTCTTGTTAGAAGTTGTTGGTGAAGAGGGAAAAGGAAGAAAAGAAGAAAAAGAAAGAGTCAAAGAGCCGATGGAAGGAGGGAAAAGGCAAGGTTAAGGTATGGAGCCTGACTTTGACAACTGCCCGCTGATGATTGGTCCTATTCCGATTTTTCTTTTTTCCCACCACCAAGTTGACCCCACTTCTTCCTTTCTTTTTGCTCCGGATAGGCTTCTTTCCTCTGTTTGGCCGCCTGTAGAAGCAGCTGTTACAAGGGGCTGGAGGTGCTGGAGAGATGACGCTACAGAAAGGGGACCTTGTCTTTTTTTTTTTTTTTTTTTTTTTTTTTTTTTTTTTTCACCCTCTACGAAAGAAACGATATCGGAGCTGGGATTCGATGACCCCAAACTCACAACCCCCAGACAAAGGCTTTTCCAGAGAGCGTCGATCTTCGGTGCCGCCGGGACTGATCAAATGCGGAACTGGAAAGACCAGCGGTGGAGAAGCAGAGATAACAAGACGTCTCTTTTCTCGTAATACCGAGGAGCTAGAGTCGGGAATAGCTCAAGTCAAACCCTAGCTAGTTTTCAGGGTTTCCAGTCAAGCGAAAAAGGGCGGGATCATGACAAGATTACAATATGTCAATCCACATAGGGCGCGCCTCATTATGCGTCGTTTACTTGGGAATGATGACTCCTACCTATGTACTTGGTACTGTAATCAATACCGCTAATAATCAGGATGAGTACACTTTGCCCGGCCGTAAAAATGCGAACCCCTATACCGACATAACAAGTGCCGGGGTTTTTCAGGAACATAACTACATAGGAGAAGCTCACGTGCTCCTATTGTTTCTTATCAATCAGACAAAACATCACAGCCTGAGTGCAAGACAACCTGCTTACGTACCTAACCTTTGACATTGGTTCCCATTCCCTAGTATGTAACAATGACGCGTCCGTTACAGCTGGGAAGGCTCACAGTCCATTCGAAGATGCTATTAGTCTATAATCTTTGATATCGGCATGATGAATGGTCTTTTCTGTGCCAGTAGTTGACTCGCAAAGTTGTACAATAAACATCTTCAGCTCATTCATGTGCTTATTATAGGTGTACTCACAAGTCCTAACCTGAATATACATGGCTGAGCTTGGTTACCGAAATTGGGAGCCTAACCACCACAGCCCCAGCAAGAAAGATTACATAAAATCACTAGCAAACACAGAATTCATTGCTTCTATAATGCTTCTAGGCTAAAAGCAATACTATTTACCTACATCGGCATACATCTTTTGTAACATCCTCTCATTTACAGAGCACCCAGTTCCTTGAGCTTGCTGACCAGACCTCCGACATCCTCAACCTTGCCGCCGCCCTGGCGAGTAGCAGGCTCTGGTGAATCATGGTTAGCAACGTGTAAGTTCCAATATGGCCCGGTTTGAGAAAACAAGAGCCGTGAGAAAGAAAAGAAAGAGTAAGGGGCAGGAATCCAAAACTTACCAGTCACCTTGAGTACCTTGAGACGCTTCACAGCGTCTATGCCAAAGTCGCTCAACTTGACCTTTTCCAACTTCTTCTTCTTGGCCTTCATGATATTAGGCAGACTCGCGTACCTCGGCTCGTTGAGTCGCAGATCCGTCGTAATCACAATCGGCAGCTTGGCCTTGACCGTCTCGACGCCGCCGTCCACCTCCTTGGTCACCATGACCTCGTCGTTGGCGCCGAACTCGACCTTGCTAGCCTGCGTGGCCTGGGACCAGCCGAGGAGGCCTGCGAGCATCTGGCCCGTCTGGGCGGCGTCGTCGTCGATGCTCTGCTTGCCCAGCACCACCATGTTGCTGTTCTGCTGCTCCACCGCCTTCTGGAGGAGCTTGGCTACCGTGAGGGGCTCGAGCTCCTCGCCGTCCTTGATCTCGACGTGGATGCCGCGGTCGGCGCCCATGGCCATGGCGGTGCGAAGCGTGTCCTGCGCCTTGGGAGGTCCGGCCGAGATGACGCAAATATCCTCTACGCCGCCGGGGGCGCGCTTCTTCTCTCGGATGCGCACGGATTCCTCAACTGAGAGTTCGTCAAAGGGGTTCATCGAGTGCTTGACGCCGGCCGTCTCAACCGCCGTCTGGGCCTTGTTGACTCGGGGCTTGACCTGTTGATGCGAAATGGGGGACATGTTAGCGCTCAATACATTCTTCCTGTCCTGCACCGTCAACTCCTCTTCTCGAAGGACATCTTACCGCATAGTCGATGACCCGCTTCACGGGGACGAGGATTCTGAGTGCTGACATTATGGTATATCGCTGTTCAATGGAGAGGTGCGAGTTATCCAAGGCGGGCGAAGGACATCAAAAAAGAGGCCCTCAACCAGTCGTCATGGCAAAGCTCGGGAGCGGTACCGGCTAGGGCCGGCTCCAACCTCGGCCGTTGGCCCCACGTGACAAGGCCTGTTTTGGCGGTGTTTTAGGCCGAGCCAGCGATGTCGCTTAACTAGTGACGAGAAGGAGAATGTTAATTAGGAGATGATGATAGATTAGCTCTATTTGGTCGGGAAAGACCTGTAATCGCCGTTTACCATTAATTTACTACGTTGAGTAAGTAATCAATTGACATTGTAAATCTGTGACCTGGATACTCTTTCGAGAGGTATGTATGGTCACTAGGTCCACCATTTGCTACCACTGAGTACAGTACTTACACATGCGGCTTACAGCCGACCTCACTGTCGGCTTCCTCTTAAGAATGCCGAGTCCAACCATGCATAGCCTCCATACTACTTACCACTAGGTAGCAGACAGCCGACAATGTTCAAACCTCTGCAGAAAAGTCATTATTGTTGCTATTACTAGATATTTATTTATGTTAATTCCTCAACAGGACTGCTACCTCCTTTTCCAAGATTGGACCCTTCCCAGCTTCCCCCTGGCATCAACAACACGCTTCTTCTTCTTCTGCTCCCTCTTCAACTATACATCAACAACCCATTAACCCCCTAGCCTCATCTCTACCAATCATCCCACTCATCATTCTTCTTCTTTGATAGCGGTGCTGGTTCCTTCCTGCCCATACCCATGGCGCTGGTGCCGATTGAGCTATTGCCGGGTTGTCGCTGATCTGCGAGATTAGAAAATTCATCCCAAAAGTTCTTCTTGCTCCCGTCCAAGGGCGCATCTCTCGATCGCTGTCCGTTTTCAGGTCCTTCCACAAATCTGTTGAAGCCATCGTGCGCATTCTTTCCAGCTTGTTGAGCTTGCTTCGCGAAAGAGGCAGCCGTCAGCTGGGCCTGCTTGGCAAAGTCACCTTCGGCAAGCTGTAAGGGTAATATATTAGCTCAAGTTCTGTCCGTAGCACGTATTTGGCTCGTAGCATGAGAAACGTCTAGCTCACTTGTTTGGCTGTTGGCTGGATGTAACCATCATTGACAGACTTGGCTGTCTTGGACACGGTTGACGTGAACCACCCGAAGCCCTTGGTCAGCGCTGCCATCGGGTCCTTTTGTACATCGTCAAAGTTGGGCATGCTGCTGTTCTGCTGGGTTGGCCCCGGTGTGCTTCCAAAGCCAGCATACTTGCCGCCCTGGCTTGGCGGCAGGGCATCTGATCGTGAAGCGTTGTCCGCACCAAGTCTGGCAAAGTATTGGTCGTCCACCTTGACTTTGCCTGGCGCCGGGCTCTGGCTTCGTCCGCCGCTCAGAGGAGTCGCTGTCCGTGCTGCCGGCTTCGCAGGCGCAGAGGCTGCAGCAGGCTTCTTGGCCCCGGGTACGAAGTCACGTCCTTCGACCTTGCAGCTCAACCTCTCCTTCCACTCCTCTCCCACCTCGCCGCTGTATCTTTCGGAGATAGTCGAGTCGTCCCATGAGATACCCAGCATCTTCGTCTGTTCGTGTTCCTCAAAGAACTTCCTCCACCCCTCATTTCCACCGAGTCGCATTCGTTCGATCTCGCCCGACTTGAAGGCGTCCATGGAGATACTCCGGACAAAGGAGATATGCACACCCAGGCCGCGATGCACGCCAGCACACGAGAGGCAGATGAAGATGCCGAACTTGGGAGACGCCCATTGCGGTGAAGGCGCACCGCAGTCGCAGCAGACGTTATTCTTGGATTCCTTTTGGAGAGCAGCGAGCTACAAGAGTCACTATCAGCGCATGCGAGTGAGTTTCCCTACTAGTAACCAGTAACCAGTAACCAACCGAGTATCGACCATGGGAGGCAACGGGGCTAGAAAGGGAGGGAGGATAGGAGAGTTGCTAACCTTTGACCTCGTTTCAGGGTCCACCTCCCACATACCCTTGGACGCCATTGCGACAAATGTGATGGAAATCGTGAAAGACCTGAGTAAGTACTGAGGCGTAAGAGGTTATCGGTTGGGTCGTGACTTGTGTGCGACTGACCTTTGGCTGGCTTTTCGAGTCGATACGGATGTGCAAGTAAAGTGGTAGCAAGGGATGATACCTAATGTTTAAACTGATGGTCTAGGCCCCCCCCCCCCCGGGGGGGCTCAGTTCCACCCATGTCATTTGTGGCCCATCCATGCTCTAATTAGGCCCTCCTTAGACCTCCTGGACCTCCTAGGCTACAGGTACGTACTAAGTAAGATAGGTGATCCTTCAGTTAACTTATTTACTTCTTTAGTAGGTAGTTAGTATCTATCAAAATGGGGTTGAAGGGGCCATCCCATAATTCTCGTCTTATTGACAGATTCCAGGTAACAACGTTCAATATTTCACTCAGAATCACTACCCAATGTTCAACAATAGCGACTGTTTTTCCCATCTGCCATCTATTCGGGGACACTATATCACAGTGGATGATCGTCATCTCATGGATTGCTGGCTGTCAGGGTGCATCAGCGGCCAAAGGACCACCTCACACAATCACCTTCTACGGGCTGTGTCCCAAGATCATCACTCAGGCTTACAAACTCGGCATCCGTTGTTTCACAAGTCACCCACTCAAAGAGACACGCATCATGATAATCCACAAAAGATCAACTTTGCTTAACCCGCCTGTCAATGATAGCGCCCAACCTTTCTCCCGCCAGCCGTCCTCGGCCAACCTAGTGTACAACCCAGCACAAGGGTAATGGAGAAAAGGGTGATACAAATACAATAGAAGAAAGGCATGCGAATTTTGGGTCCCGGTTAAAGAGATATTAATTGTGTCAAGAAAATAAGGCTGATAAAAACACCATCCCAAGATCTTAAAGAGTTCGAACATCTGTTCATTACGTCTTCCAGAGCTCAGGTAAAAAGGTGCAACGCCTCTTGTTTTCTTCATCGTTGTAGCGAGAATCTACTGTAAGAGAAATCGTCGAAATCGCATGCCATATCGTTAAGAGTGTTCATCGCGGCAGGAATTTCCATGCCTATGAAACTCCCTTGTCCACAACTTAAGCAGTGGTCGCGGGAGCGGTGGTGGTGGCTGCAGCAGGAGCAGCGGCCTTCTCATCAGCCTTCTCGGCAGGCTTCTCAGAAGCGGCGGGAGTGGCAGCAGTGGCAGGAGCGGCAGCCGCAGCACCAGTGGAAGCAGCCGCAGCGGGGGCAGCCTCCTTCTGACCGTTGGCGTCCACGCCCTCAGCGTGATCGTCATCAGTCTTGTCAGGGCTGTCGATGGCAACCTTGACGGCAATCTCACGGCCCTCAATCTCCTTTCCGTTCATCTCCGCGACAGCCTTCTGCTGGAGCTCCTCAGAAGCAAGAGTGACGAAGCCGAAGCCACGTCCCTTGCGAGCTTCACCCCGAGCCTGAAGCTTCTTGATCATAAAACGAGGAATAGGTCGGAGAGCGATCTTGGCAGAAGAGGGCTCGTAGGTCTTGAAAAGCTCAATGAGCTGCGGATGGTTAGTAGCCAAAAATAACAGCGAAGGCGACAGTACGCACCTTTTCCTCAGTCAGGTCGTAGGGGAGGTTGGCGACCATGACCTTGGTCTTGGAAGGGATTCCATCAGCAGGGGGGCCACGCTCGCGGCGCTCACGCTGAGGTCGAGCTTGGTTCTTGAGAGTCTTGGTGGAATCTTCAGTGGTGTCCTTGTTTGTGATGTCGGTCAGAGGTAGAACCTCGGACTGAGCGGGCGCAGCAGCGGGAGTCGCAGCGGCGTTGTCCACAGCCTTGGTGGCCTCTTCTGTCTGATCATCGGCGCCCTCCTATATGCTGGTTAGTGCCATGTAGTAGAGGATATCATCAAGTGCACAACTTACACGTCCAGCGCGAGCACCACGGCCACCACGGCCACGGCCGCGACCGCGACCACGTCCAGAAGCACGACGGCGAGAGCCCTCGCCACCGGAGCCTTCACCGTTGGCACCCTCGCTCTTCTCACCAGCAGGCTCAGGCTTGCGAGCAAGCTGAACAGAGACCTTACGCTCAAGGATCTCCTTACCTGAAAGCTCAGCAATAGCACGCTCAGCCTCCGTGGGGGTCGAAAGGTCGACGAAAGCGTAACCAACAGGGCGGTCGGTGCGAGGGTTCTTGGGGATCGAGACAGACTCACTTTCACAAGTAACGTCAGTACATATTCGCAACGAGATCATGTGGTGACAGGATCGACAAGAGCAGAAATCCATCAACCAAGACAGGATCTGTAGGCACCGGCGTGCTGGCTCGAGTGAATGGGAACACTACGATATGGCAGGTACACAAGGCGCGCCTCACCACATCCCTCGTGATGCAACCCTCAAAGGCAGGAGCACACGGCGATTGACAAGGTAGACACGTGTCTCCACCAGGGGCACCCAAAGCAACAGAAGACGCAGCGATGATGACCATCGAGAGCAGGAAAGAAAAGAGATGAAGAGAAAGTGAACTCACACAAGATAGCTCTTGAAGAAATCCTTCAACTCCCCCTCGGTTGTCGCATAGGCCAGGTTGCCGATGTAGAGGCGGCGACCCTCAGCAGCGCTGGCCGAGGCGGCCTCGTTGGCAGCGGCCTTGTCATCGGCAGGCTTGTTGCTGATGGAGGTATTGCTCAGAGTGTTTGCGACGTCATTGGCGGCAGCATCCAGGTTGTTGTTGGTAGGGTTGACGGTAGACATGTTGACGGTTGATGTGGATGAAGGTGGTGGATAGATTGAGTATGACGTTCGAACTTGGACCTGTGGTGGAGGAACGTTCGAAAGGGATGGTGACAGGTTCGGGTTGAATGAACTCTGGTGCAATGAGGAGGAGTTTGAATCAGGGTAGCTTCGTGCCCTAGATACGAGTTGAAATTAGACAGACGACGGTGCGTTGCGCGGAGACACAAGTGAATAGATGGTTGTGATGAAGAAGGGAAAGGGAGAAGAGGTCAAATATGAGCCGCGTGAATCTGAAATATTTTTCGGTCTTTTGGGGGGAGGGAGAGGAAGGGGCGTGTTTGCTGTGGCTGCGAGGTCAGTCAGGGGGGTGGAAGGTAGGAGGGAAGGAGGAAAGTGGGAAAGTGGCCAGCGCTGGGGAGGGGGACAGCACAGGGTACAACGAAAAAGAAGAGAGAGAGCATAAGTACCCAATACCCTATGGATACCTGAGAGTAGTAATCAAACTGGCATGACCTAAAGTACTACCCGCCATGGCACAAGTACTCAATACTCCAGAAACTCCCTGAAGCTCTCCCTGTGGGTTTCCTTCCTGCCGGATGGTCCTTTATGTTCCCAGGCCTTCCAGAGTGGCTGCTTCCCGTTAGAATTAGCAGTTTGAACACTTACGTAGTACAACTGGGGTAGATAGACGTCGAGAGCACAAACGTCAGATTCAAGGACAACAACGGAAGGGAAACAGAAAGTTACATGTCTATCTTGCCGTATGATTCACACGCTCGTTCTCCCACACGCCATGATGAATTTCGCCAGTTCATGTATGTATTAGGGCCTGAAGTGTGGGTGTGCGGGCCATTTGGCCATGCATGTGCGTCACTATGTATCGGTGTATCGAGTGGTACTGGATAAGGCGTGGCCAAAATGTGGTTTCTGGCCTCGATGTCAGGCATTTGAGAGGTGAGGAGGTAAACTGGAAAATGAAACTCTTGACTGGCCCGCGAAGGGGCATTAACGTCATTTCCATAGCATGGAGTAATTGGTATCTGCCATGCACAGCACCTGCCAACCTAGTATCTTGTGTATTTACACATGTCTAGAAGGTGACCGCTTCCGCGTCTATCTGCCTTACGTGCTTGCCTAACTGTTTGTGTTCTCAAGTTGCACAGTGTTCGCATTTACAGGGAAAGTTGCACGGTTGCTTGTCGTATCGACATGTGTCATCGACCACCAGCAGAGAGCGGAGAGGATTTGATGATGATGAGCACAAAGTGAACATTATCAGGCAAACTGGAGCGTATGTGAATACCATAAGGTAGTAGTACTTATGCAGATAAACAAAGAAACGTATCCTCCCCGCTTATTTACTAGTGATGAGATAGTTGTATGTACAATCATTTGAGATTGTATGGGGTTGCATTTACAGTAGCGAGAAACATATTTCCAAGACCAGGTTTAGTGTTCGTATGAGACTGCTCCGCTTAATACTTAAAGCTTCTATCATGTTCGCCCAGTTTCGTAATCCCAACGTGAATACACTTGCGAAGTAGATGCCCTGTATATGTCGACACCACATAGCATCCCAGATTAGAGATGTCCTAGCATGAAAACCCTCTGAGTGGACGCCTGAACAGCTAAGATTACTTCGTTTCCTGTGTATGATTTCATAGCTTGCCACCTCCCCTTGGAATAATAGTTTCCGACTTGTCAAGCCCCTGACAAGGCTCTGTTCAGTAAATTCCCAGCCGAGAAAGGGGAGGGCATCCATGTGTGAGATGAGACAGGGTTTTTTTTTCCTTTTTTTTTTTTTTTTTTTTTTTAAAGGAGTTCGTTAGTTAGTCATGGTTCGAACTGCTTCCTCCCCAATGAAACCCAGGACAAATTGTAGGTGAAGCAGCAACGCCCTGGTCCAACAGCTTGGGATCGGAGTCCCAGCGGATGACTCCTTGCTCGACTCCAGGCTTGCCCCAATCTTGGGCTCCACTCTGAAGACTTCTAGAACCTGGTTCTAATAATCGACCACTGCGATCACTGTAAAGCATTGAAGTTGGAAATCGAAAGTATGGCTTATTCTACCTATGCTAATAATGGTAGCTATGGCATATTCTTCTAAGAGTTTTTTTTTAACCATGAGATGGAGACCGTCGTTGAGTAAGAGAGACCTTATAGGGTGGAGTCAACCAAAGCCGTTTAAACACATCATGCCTTTTCTCGGGCCGTGTATACAAAGTCTGGTCAAGACAGGGAGGTAGTCAGTCAGACGACCCTTCTCTCTGTTGCCACGCATCTACCTTACCTGAGAGGGTACAGGTACTTGCCCCAAATTTTGATTATTTATGTCACGTGTATTAATGTCAAGACATCCATTGTACGATCAGATATTTTCTTGCATCTGTATCAGAAAGCCACAACCACTACCAAGTATATCTATCTTTCTCTCTGTGCCAGCGGAAATGCACCCATCAAGCCATGAAAGATTGATAAGATTCAAAGCATGCTCAATCCCGCGCCCAGTAACGCCCCCCGCCATCGGAGAATCTGAAAATGCACTAAACCGCGCTAATCTGACCAAACAACGGACATCACCGCTGGGCTTTTTTTAATGTGCGAGCTGTGCGAACTGCGAAAACGGGCGGAAATCACAGAACCCCTGCTTTCTAACCTTTACCTACTCAAATATGACTCTTTCATATTAAAGACTCGAAGCGTTTTGAATCGATCCCTTGCTTGGCTGAATTTATCCTTGACGATTTAATATCGCGACACATCATGGCTGTTCAGGAAAGAAATGTTCTCGTCCTTTACGGATCTGAGACGGGCAATGCCCAGGATATGGCCGAAGAGGTTGGGCGAGTGTGTGTGAGACTTCATTTCAAGACCCTGGTCGAGGAGCTGGATTCTATAGATCTGGTATGTCGGATGCTTCAACTTGATCTGCCTTGTCACACGTCCATTCATCACGAGTTACTGACTGCCTTGTTCGGGTATAGAATGCTCTCCTGCAACCTATGTTTGTAATATTCGTCATATCAACAACTGGCCAGGGTGACATGCCTCACAACTCCCTCTTGTTCTGGAAGAGACTCCTCAGAAAGAAGCTTCCTCTAGGCTGTTTGGCCTCTGTCAAGTACACCACGTTTGGTCTCGGCGATAGCACTTATATCAAGTAAGTCCTCCAAGTCTCTCATGCTCTTATCACAACTAACATGTCCCTTCAGGTTCAACTGGGCTGCTCGCAAACTCAATAGACGTCTCGATCAACTCGGAGCCACCACGTTTATCGATAGCTTCGAAGCCGATGAACAGTTTCCGGATGGGTAGGTCTACCTGATAACCCCATGATTACCCAAATACATCTGTTTTGACCCAATTCTAGGATCGATGGAAGCTTCGTTCGTTGGACAGAACAACTCTACAACCATCTCCTCCGACACAAACCGCTGCCTTTCGGCCAAGAACCTATTCCTGACCACATCATGCTTCCCCCAAAGTGGTCTCTCGACAGACCTCTCGAGTCCGCCGTCCAAGCAAGTGGCCATGCACAGCCCGTCCTTACAGGGCCTCCCCCTAGCCAGCTGCTACCAGTCCCTGATGGCTGGACGGCTACTCTGGTTGGCAATTCAAGGCTTACCCCTAAGGATCACTGGCAAGACGTCCGTCTCGTCTCGTTCGACATTCCTAGCCGGGATGGGCAGAGGCTTCTCTGCAACCCGGGTGATTGCCTCACCTTATACCCCAAGAACTTTCCCGAAGAGGCACAGAAGCTCATATCTCTCATGTCCTGGGACGAGATAGCCGACAACCCTCTCGACCTCACTATTTGTGACTCTTACCCTCGCAGTCTCCATATAAACCCCAACCCTACCCTGAGAGACATCATTGTCAACTGCATTGACTTCACCGCCATTCCTCGCCGCTCATTCCTCAAAAGCATGTCTTATTTCTCTACTGATCCCTACCACAAGGAGCGTCTTCTCGAGTTTACAAAGACGGAATACCTCGACGAGTATTTTGACTATGCCACACGTACGAGACGCTCTATCATCGAAGTACTCGAGGAATTCACCTCGGTCAAGCTCCCAGCAGCACGTCTCCTTGATATCTTCCCCCTTATCCGTGGTCGTGATTTCAGCATTGCCAACGGCGGCGCCCAGCTCGTACATCCCACCGATGACTCCATTACACGAGTTGAACTACTAGTCGCCATGGTCAAGTACCGTACCATTCTTCGCAAACCGCGCTGGGGTGTTTGCTCCCGCTATCTCGATAGTCTAGCCATCAACTCTGCCATAACCGTAACCCGCAAGCCTGTCCTTTCCCCTATACATGGATCCCTGAACGCCCAGCGTCCTCTTGTCGCTATTGCCACCGGCACTGGCTTGGCCCCCATCCGCGCCCTCATCCAGGAACGTTTAACACATTCAACTTCCGCTCCTATGCGCCTCTTCTTTGGCAACCGCAACTGCGACGCCGACTATTTCTTCCACGAGGACTGGGACCATCTCGTGCGCCAGGGGAAACTCGACGTCTTTCTCGCTTTCTCCCGAGACCAGCGCCAAAAGATCTATGTTCAAGATCGGCTGCGTGAAGAGGCGAAGCTTCTTGAAGACCCAATCGTCCAGGACGGCATCTTTTGCGTGTGCGGCGGCTCTACCAAGATGGCCGACGCGGCAAAGAGCGCCGTCTTTGAGCCGTTTTCTGAAGGAAAAGAGAATGCCGAGGAATGCAAGCAGAAGCTTGCTTCGTTGACTTGGTGGCAGGAGATTTGGTAGATGACCGATTTTACGATGAGATGGAACTATGAAGAACGAAAACTGATACGGTAACAATTCTCATACACATTTATAGGCTCCCAATACAGATGCAAGGAGTGGCGAAGAAAATCGGTTCCCCATAGACATGATAAAGAAACTAACTATTTATACAAGGCGCCTTGGCCAATTCTTCAAATCCAGACGCCGTTGTCTCCAGGATGTCTTCTCACATCTCTGTCTCCCAAGTTTATGATCAAGTACAAATGAATCCATATTTTGACAACCCCGAACTCCGCGCAGTGGATATCACAAAATTTAGATGAGAATCTACAATGACAGTTTTACCTCAAGCCTCGTCAGCTGCAGCAGATGGCCGCTTAGGTCATCGATCGTCTTCCCAGCTATAGCGTTTCTCTGCCATCTGGGGCACATGAACCAAGTCGATCCCTAGGTTGATGCGCTCCTGACTCCTCGGAGTCCCTGGTTCCGTTGCTCCCATGTGAACCCCAGGAGACGGGAGGGTGCCGGAAATCCGGGTGTGGAGGGGCCGAGAGCCGTGTCTCTCTGATGACGACGCTGAGGTCGCATTTATGTGTCTCGCTGTCTCATGCACTCTTCGTTCCTCCTCGATGGTAAAGTTACTGCCGAGGCTGTTGTACGGTCCGTCCTCGTCAGTGTCGTCGCGTCCAACGTCCCCATAGTTGGGATGATCTGGGACAATCTGGTGTGAGCTCTGTCGACGGAACCGAGCGTCTCCTGGAAGCGCCCCAAGAAGCACGGTCTTTGATGGGTCGATTGGCGTTCTTTGAATCGATGGTTGGCTTGGTTCCCTTGAGTATGGGTCGTATACAGGCTGTTCACGGTCCGAGCGATCACGTCCTAGTCTGTTTGAGTCGTGGGATTGGCTGTTGGACGATGCCGCCAAAGGGGAGATTGGGACCGACATGGTGCCGTCGGTGGAGGAGACGGGCATGGTGGCCGTCATTGGAGAGGGGTAGTCGATATATCGAGGAGCTATCGGTGAGGGCACGGAGACCAAGTTTCCGGTAGAACCTCCATCCCTGGGCAATCTTGTAGACGACGTTGGCGATGGCTGTAGATTACGCTGCTGTACGGTTGCGTAGTTGTTGTCGCCCGCCATCTTTCCAGATAGGGGCATTACCCCGTCCTTGGGAGGACTGTATGCCGGCACTGGACCTTGTAGCTGCCTATCCATCTTTCGCCTGGCAACCTCATAGGCGCTCATGTCGTTTGAGTTATCCGTGCCCAGCTCGGTGTCCCCGTTCCAGGACGTGGCATCGTCTCCGTTCAGTTCCGCTGGCGGGATCGGGGCAGGGAGTTCATATATCTGTGTGTTCGGTGCTTCTGAAACTTGTTGACTGTTTTTGCTATTGTCACTGGCCCATTCTCGGCGGCCAGCGATTCTTGACAGCAATCGAAATATAGGGGATTTTGACGCTTCGGCGTTCGAAGCGGGCGTTAGATGACTGTCTTGGGCGGAAGAGATCCTACTGTTGATGTGATTCTTTTTTTGACGCCTAGAGCACAGCCAAACCGCCAGTACCGCCACGAGAGCAGCAAAGGCCCCAGAGGCGACACCGATTCCAGCTATCCCGCCTGTAGTTAATCCACTCCGTGACGATGATTTGACAGCGGGGGGCGGGTAAGGGCTATTGTTGGGTCGAGTGATGGCAGTAAGCCCAGATTCAGAAAATGGTGCATCTGGAAATTCTGCCTGATGGATCGAGAAGACGCCTTCGTCGTACTTTGTGATGAGATATGTCTCTTGTAAGAATGATCTACCAAGGACATACGTAGTGTCTAATGACTTCCGAAGCATGAAATAGGGAACTGCCGGGTCACCATAACTAATCGATTCATTCATGAAGGGGTACTGTAACAGGCCAACAAGTGCTCGTGATGGAATGGTAATGTTGACGATTCCAGTGACGTCATAAGGGTCGCCGAAATTGTCGGTGTGGTCGAAGCTGGACAGGACAAAGGTAAATGAGTAGGCATCTTCCCTGGAAAAGTTGCGATATTGGTCGTTGCTGAGTGTGTACAGTTGGAATGTTTCATCGTAGGTCAAGTCGAGAGCCCTTGCAAACTCGTCACAGATGTCGGTTGGGAGCCACAAGTAAGGAGTCGTGCTGTCAATAAGGGCTTCATAAGACGTGTTCCAGCTCGTCAGCCAGTCAGCGGGAGTATCCTGCCCGTCCGCGGCTGTGAGCTCGATGCCTCGGACAAGAGTGCGTTCCAAGTTATCAGCTTGGCTTATTGTGAAGTCGGTGCTGTGATCCGTATATCTTGACTTATCAACGCCGCCCAAGGTCAGTGAGACTGGTGAGTTTCCTGTCAAGATCGTCAGTCAAAGTTGACATCGTGTGGGGGGAAATGAAAACAGACTGTAATGCGCACCGGCAGTGTAGCCAAAACTGTAACTAGGTATCCATCCATACGTGCTGACGGCGTCTGTCAAGGGGGATCTCATGACTTTATCACCGAAGCTCCCCTGGTTGATGCCCAGCCCTAACAGGCCGTTCAAGTAGTTTGTCGTGTTGACGGCAGCCACGAGGACACTTGACATGATGAAGGGCTCGTCCATGGTGAGACTTTGAGAAGTGATGCTATCTAGGCCATATTCGCCGTTGCCTCCATAATGTAGATGATCTAGGCCGAGCTGCCAGATCCCTAATGAGTCCCAGTTTGTGGATTGTTTCGGCTCAAAGATGCCTCCACGAGCCGCGTTACAGTGTGGCTCCTCTAAGGTGAGTTTGTGTTAGCACATGAAAAACGCTCTAGCTATGTGTGAAACAAGATGTAGGATCCAATTCAATGGTGATTTGAGGTGAGAGGTATCGACGTACTTGGAAGACATCCTCCCGAGCCGATAGCCCAGAACTCAGAAAGAGCAGTGCTCACAAGGACATCGACATCTTGAGAATTGGACCCGAGTGAGAAGGAAATTGTAGACCAATTTCCATCAATGCCCCGCCTGCTTCACAGTTAGATACATGGGCAATTGACTAGACGGGGAGAGACGTACCATTGGCTCGAAGGTAGCAGAACAGGAGCAGGATCGCGAGCATGCGAGATGCCTGCGAAAATCAGACACGATCCGATGATGACCGACCACATAATGGCGGCGTGCCGATCGGAAACCGGGTCCGGGATTGCCGAGGCTGTATGCGATTCCTACTTGTCGCGAGAAACTTTTCTTAGAAAATCCGTCGTTGGAGGATTGCCATCTGATGAATAGAAGCAACAACAGTCGAGGATGATTTCAGGCCGGAGGGGGCAACAGTGACTGCACAAGAATGATGGAGCTCTCGTCAAGTGTTGTCGCCAGGGATCAAGGGTGCCCTCGGGGAAGTGAGACAAGCTCGTCAGTGGTGATTTGCTTGGAGGAACTGTCAAGCCTTGAAGGTAAGGGAATAAGAAACAAGGATAGGATACGTTAGGAGATAAACGGCGCACTCGTGAGATGAGGCGAGTTGGGGTGAGCTGAAGTGAGCTGAGGCGATGGCAATGGCAATGGCGTTAATAGCATCTCCAGACTCGACCTCCTTTCTCCTCGTCCTCAAAACTTTAGGATCAGCAAAAGGAGCCACATCCACAGGTGGTGGTGGCCCATCCAGCGCCTGAGCCGACTAACGTTTGTCTAGTCCTTCCATGCCTGGCCTAGATCAGGCTTTACTGCATTTAATACCTTAATTTGTTAGCCTTCTTGCACCGGGTTAGTAAGTTGTCCGCCAAAGTCCACTAAATCGTCGAGTCCGAGGGCGAGTCAAGGGTGTTGGGCCACCCATCGCCTCCTGTTCGACACTGTCCTCGAACTCCCCCACCACTTCTTCCAGGGTGTCTTGGGAAGAAATCTTCATCAACAAGAGTTCCAGAGGTTGGTAATGTTGTGCGGCTGGCCAAACGCAATCCGCTGCCTCCAACCTTGAAACACCCCTTGCCATGCCACCATTTATCAGTCAATCGACTACTCCGTAGTCAATCCAGGGTTCCCCAGCCCGTGAACACCCTTGGTCCTGGCTCTGATAAGACTTGTGCCACCAAGTTCCTTATCTTCGGACATGTCTTTCCAAAGACTGCCCAAAGACAGAGATGAACCACTGAAATGCCTGGGGCAAAAAGAAAAAAAAGAAAAAAAAAAAAGAAGCTTATGCCGGGCAAAGGGTGCTGACTCTGAGACTCGATCTGTTGGCTTGCACCACGTAGACTATTGGTTACTAGCAACTTGGGTGACGACTGTTGAGCACCGTAGATTTTGACGGTATGTCAACCAAAATCCTGAAAGGCCTAGAGGGCCTCGATGAGATCTGGGTCTGGCTGACTGAGTGTGACAGAA
Organism: Fusarium domesticum; assembly: GCA_013618395.1. NCBI lineage: Eukaryota > Fungi > Ascomycota > Sordariomycetes > Hypocreales > Nectriaceae > Fusarium > Fusarium domesticum. The sequence goes on along the minus strand of JABFEV010000916.1, from coordinate 11,187 downwards.
TATACCGTGATGATTCTTCGAGCCAGCATCATCGGATACCCATGTCGATATTCGGACAGTTGTTGTTTAAAGCGACTGTCGTTATCGAAAGATTCAAAGGTTCTTTACCTAGGTTAGTGGAAAAGTCCAGACCAAAGCCATCTATGCGCGTTGGCACCCCAGGAGGCCTGTCATGCGATGCCAGTCGCAAAAGACCCTTGCTACAAGTTGTTATGATTTTCGCCCAGGAGGAACTTGAAGTCGCCATGATCAAATGCCCATCTGTAAGTTCTCCACCATGGCCGACTTAGTCTGCGCTTCGCGTAGTCGTGACACAATGCTTCCTCGTCTGTGGTCACTAAATTTCCCTTATGAGTTTTTGTGCGACGTTTGATTACCTCTGCCCCTGTTCTAATGCAAGGCCCATATAGGTTACTGAAGCTGCTCTCACCTCCAAAGCCGGCTAGTTGTATGTAGCCGTATAGTATGAGCCAATGTTGGTTCTTGGAAGAAACGAACGGATCGAGAACCCACAGTGTAGAATGAGGTCATAGCAGGTGCACAGAAATGGCCATGAGTAAAAGGGCGGCGGCTATCCGTCATTGCAATCTTAACGACGGAACCGCGTTTGTCGGGTGAGTACCCTCCGCCACGATATGTATTTGTAACTGAACGGTATCAACGTGTTAGTCAGGGCTATGTGTTCTCTGAGAGGTTGTTGGTAGCCATGAGGTTCTTCCTTCACGCAGTCAGCACCCAGCACTATCAATCTCACTGTGTTGTTCTGCCACTCTTGAGTCTAAGAAACTCCATCATATTCATGTATCGCCACAGACGAACGAGTATTTGGTGAAACTATCGGTAGTCTTGAGAGGATCAGATTCCATTTTCCCGTCTGTCGGGTTCAGATGAGAGCAATATTATAGAGGTAGTGCGACGTGCAACAATGCAACAGTAAGATGAGACATCCACTTGGTTTTGTTTACCTGGTAAATTCAGCCACTGCTGAAGTATTCTGCGGAATTGAGATGGGGTATTACTATGTAAGTGAGCCCAGAATTCACAAGACTAGAGCCTCAATGGTCCGAACCGTATTTTGTGCAGAATGAGCGAGTGTATCCCGGCCGGCCTAGAATGTCGTGCGAGCGTGCTTTATCCGAGTAACAAGAGTCTGTCCTGTTGTCGTGGCTCTGGAGGTCGCAGCTCTGGTGTGATCTGGATAGTACAATATGAAGCCAAATTCGAATCGCCAGCGTTATCAACGTGCCTCGAAGTTGCTGTATCTTGCAGGATGGCTGGAGTCAAAGACAAGGACTCGTCCCCACCACCCCCCATCTCCAGACTCCAGCCCACAAGACAAGGAGACCCATGTCTCGCCGCCAGTATATGGCAAGCGATCCAACTGGTCTAGGCAAGACCATCTGCGCCTTCACCAATGCAGGACCCATGTCCTTTTCGTTAGTCGCGTAGCCTCTGTATCCTCATTAACCATTGTCTTTCGCTTTTGTGGCCATACTGGCTCACCTCTTCGTGCTCTCTCCTGTCACTCAGGTCTTACTTGGTCAATACTGACCTGATGCTGTGCCAGTTCATGAGCGGCCGAACCACGCTCGCTTGCAAGGTTTTGTGTTGAATGCCCATGCCTCATGACAACTCGGACGTGGAAAATTCGGCATGCAGACCCTTACGGTCGCTTTGCTGTCAATTGCAGCATTCGAGCACTCCGTGACTGGAGCTGCCGTACCTAGAGGTGAGTCCTTCTCGGCGGTGGAGGATTGATTGAAAGATGTGAATAGGTGGATGTGAGGGGCAAGATGTTGATACTTCGTCTATTTCAGATGTCGTCCATCCTCGGGCAACTGTGCACCTTCCTTGGCGGAACGACACCGGCATTGCGCCTGCCACAGATATCTGCACCACTTGTTTGACTACAACGACAACGACAAGCTCATCCTCAACTTCAACTTCAAATTCAACCACACTTACAACCTCAACCTCGACATCGGCGTACTCTTCAACTTCAATCTCATCAATTGTTGTAGACAATGTCACTACTGGCGCGGAATCAGCAGGCCCTGCACGCCTCGGCAGTCAATCGATTCATGACGACTATTCCTCGCAAGGCCAACGGGCACAGCCCAATTCACTCGCTTCAGCAGCTTTCTCTAATTCATCCACAGATTCGCCAGCTGAGTTTCAAACGCTCACCATAGGGACAGAGAGCAGTCTCGGGATCCCGAGGAATAAAGTGCAACCTGGTCCTCATGCTGGACATTCCTGGACGAATGCAGCTCAATACACCATCCCCAAATATTGCACGTCAAACAATTGCTCCTGGGTTCCTTCCATAACTTCCACACGGAATGCTACTTACCCACCTGGGACTCTGACGGTTGTGCCTCCAAAATCTTCAGAGCCCTGCATCTTCCCGCAAGGAGACGAGCCTGTTATCGAGTTCTCGATCGTACACACCGCCACAGTGACCTTCCTCGGGAATCGCAGCGACTACACTCCGCCGTATCCAACCATTCACACCCCAAATTATTGCTACATGAGTTCAATCCTTCCCACGTGGACGAGAACGAAGACGAGCACGCCGGGAATGTTACCATCTGACCTTGTCTCCGCTCCAGCAGATAATTTTTCAGGGGCCGAGGTCGTCGTGACTACCAAAAAGCTGCCCTGTATGACATCACATAATTGTCTCGAGAACCCGAATGAGCCCGATGAGCCCGAGAATGGTGGTGGAGATCATAAACCCCCAGTATGGGGACAACCTACCAAAACCCTAGCATGGGGACAACCTACCGAAACCTATAGGCCCAAGGTGTCACCGACCGGAACGAATGGAGAAATAACATTTGCGCGTCCACGACCTACTGTCACTTTCGTGACAACAGACAAGAACCCAGCAGTAGTCTTCCCATCGGAACCTGTACCGCACTTTAATCGGCCATCAAACGCTGGTGAGGGCTTTGTAACTGATAATCACAGGCCTATATCATCTAACCAGGCTGCGAGGAAAGATATGACTGCGAAATTGCAAGCCAACGATGGCAGCGATAGGGCCACCACCTCAAGTACACGGAGTATCGCTGGCCCGACAGAAACATCTGATGTGGACCATGTTGCGGATCAAACAACCAGTCACTCCGGAGGTCGCCACGATACTGCTGAGACAGTCTCTTCAAAATCTATGGATACCGCTGACGACTCAAAAACCAAGGAAGATTTTGACCAGACGGACCATTCGCAAGCAAACGAGAGGACATCGAAGGATACAAGTACTTCTCAGACATCTGACGATACCAAGCAACCCTCCCAGTCGCAGCAACGTCAGAGCGTTCATCTCATCGTTACAAAAACATTTACTGTCACTGCTCGAGGCGATGAAGTCCTCGTAAACGACAAGACATACACAGGCCTAAAGCCAGAACAAATAACAACAGTGACTGTGGATCAGGGTACCTTTACAATTTCTCCTACTATCATCGTGGGTGAAGGGGCAACAATCACAAAGCCAAAGCCTGTAGGGACGGTCATCTCTGTCGCGGTACCTACCAGCACCGTTGTTGGCACAGTTACGGTAGTGGTTTCAGGCACCGAAGCAGTGGTTGGCGGTACCGCACTCAAGATCCCGGTTGTGGGCACGACCACCAAAGTGGATGAACATCCAGTTGTTGTCGAGCCTGGGAAAATTGTGGTGGACGATCAGATCGTTACGTTCTCGCCTGTAGGCGGCGTCCCACAGATTGATATTGTGGTAGAGGGTGGTGAAATGGTCACGGTAGTTGGGAAATCGGTCTACATCTTCCACTCGGCCACATTAACATATGGGGCTGGTAGACCGGAGACTTCAGAAGTTGTCGACGATGATACGGTCACCATTGCCCCATCAGGCATCATAATTCGTGACAAGACTCTTGGAGGCTCGTCTGCCTCAGAAACGGACACAAAACACGAAATTGTGGGTGGAGCAACGATCACCAAGGTCAGTCCGTCCTATGTGGTCATAGATGGGACAATGTTCACGGCCGGCCCTGGTGCTAAGCGCATAACCAAGAGTATCGGGGGCGAGACGGTCACAATTGGACCTAACGGGGTCGTCATTTCGACCATGACAATTGATTATCCGTTTGGCAAGTCCACAGTCACCACCATCAAGGTGTCAAGAACAGTGGTAAGCGACATACCAGTCGAGACAGCAGCCACCAACAATGGGAAGAAACAAGATACAGAGAATGGAGTCGGTACAGAAAGTGAGGACGAAGTGGACGAAGAGGACGACAGCGCTGGCGACATATACCGGCCAAGCTTTGTTGTTGGACGGACTGGATTTTGCATAGCGATTGGCGTTTGGTTATGGATTTAGGCGACATGGGGTTTACTGGCACGTTTGGCAACATGATGAAATGGGCTGAAGGAACCGGTACAGGGGGTTATGGAGCGTTGGAGCATTCGTCCAGGTTCACAGAGTCATTTTGTTTTCTGGTCGGCTTTTTGGTTCATGATTTGATGGAATTCGCTGCCACAGTCTCAGCGTCTACTATCAAGATAGTATCTATCAGGTAAGGATGGTCCATCATCATGTCATGTGAAGATGTCACTACAATGCATATCTCGCTGGGAACTTGATGTTAATTAACATGATAACGTACATGATAGATAAGTGGGGTGATCAGAGAAGCAAGTTGACCATTTAGTTTTACACCTTAAGTTACAATTTTTAATAAATCATGAAAAATTAAAACAAAGCCTACAATAGCTATAAGTTAAAGTTTATATTTATTAGATAATGAGGTATAAATCTATAACTTTCTATACTTTCCTTTATTAACTTATAAAAAGATACTATAACTAACGTATTATACTTAATGAGATTTTTTAAAAATATAATATTATTATTATATGTTACATTTCTCTTTTAAAGGCTATAATAAAGTTTTTATATAATCATGTAGGTTATTTGTACTATTTTTTAACTCATTTGATTTTTTAAATTTTAATAACTAGATCTCTTAGAAATATGAAATAATTACTACTTAATAATTTTTTTAAGTTATCTATCTATACCTAATAATATAAGAAATTAGTAGCTTTATAGTTAGTTTTAAAAAACTAATATTCCCACTTTTAGCTGTTAGTATAAGTTGATCATGTCAAATGTGAGAACGTGTATTGATTGTGTCGTTACTATTTCAAATCCCCTCTTCCGGGATCCTAAATAGGGAGATTTTACCCTTCTTCTAATTGGTCTATATTGCCTATGAAGGGGGGTTCCGGTCGCGGGATTTTCCGCTCCGGTGCTTCTGCGATAACTCCGCGATAGCCTCATTCGGCAAAGCCAACAGAATGAGGCCCGTCACTTTTGACAGATCAACTCACTTGGTTGATCACCCCGCTTTTCATGTACGTTATATCAACGTTTTAATCGTAATGTCTACGACATGGCGCGTTTATCCCCCATTAAACTTAAACTACCCCTTCATCATGTAGCCCACACACACACACACACACACACACACACACACACACAAGTAGTATCATGCAGGGGGTTATATTTAACGGTATTTTTGGCAGGGAACGTTGAAAATCATTGGAAATTAATTGTTGAGATCTAAGAGTTAGCATCGAGTTCCCTGTTTTATGTGTATGAACGATAAAAAAGTGGTCGGTCTGAAGGGGGGCGGCAGAAATGAAGAGCAGCATCAGAAAGGTTGTCAAGAAGGGGGAGACCCGGCAAAGGCCTAGCTGGCAGGGAACCAACCAACAAGAGTGAAGAAGAGAAAACACGATAAGAATCTAAAGCAAGACAAAGTAACAAACGGCCCCAAAAGGATCATCACCATCTCTGCACACCCTTTCCTTTACCAACGCCTTCCGTGTCCAGAGAGGGGAACTCATCCTGTTGAACGCCCAGGCCGACTTCGAGGGGCAGCGTATCATGATCCTGCATGCTGAGCTTGAGGGCGAGTTCAAGGTCATCGTCCCGCGGCTCGGCCCGGCTGGAGGATCCCGTCTGCCACGCTGCTGGAGAGTCATGGCCCGAGTGTTTGTTCTTCTTGCGAGGCTTGATCTTGTAGGTGACGGAGAACTCGTGGTTGTCAGAGCTTATGCCTGGGGGCGACTGTCCGTTCTCGTTGACACCTTCCATGAGCGAGAGTCGGATGGCCTGTTGGATCTGCTGCTCGTATCCGTCCTCGTCCGGAATTTGAGGCGGGACGCCCGGGGCTGTAGCTGGGGGAGGCGTTATGTCGGTGACACTGGGCTCAGGGGTGACAGTGTCCACAGTAGTCTCACTAAACGTCGAAGCCGTGTCCAAGCTGGCATCAGCTGCCGAGTCGCTCGTGCGAGGCAGTTCCTCGAGCTGGAAGGCCTCCTCCGACACCATCTGAGCATACCGGAGGGCTTCTTCTTCAGTCAAGTCACCCAATGCTCCAACGCCAAAGCGGTTACGGAGACGAGTCTGCTCCCGTGTCTGCAGCTCGTTCTCCCGACGAAGCTCTGCTTCCTCGCCGGCAATGAAGCCCGTGACACCGCCGCCCTGACGACGGCTGGCCAGACGACCATGGACATCGGAATGTCTTAACCGGCGTCTGCGCCCCGTTCCGTGGCTCGTGGAACTATATGTCCAGTACCGAAGTAGTGCGCCAAAGGAGACTACACCGCGTAGGACTGTGGCGTCAGGGTCGAGATGGATGGCTCCAACAGCACAATAGTCAGTGTCGCGAAGGTTGGGGTTCATAGTTGTAAAGTGTCGAGGCACACGCCCAGTAGTCTTGGCATTGACGGTTCTCACCGGCTCCAATGTCGACGCCAGCGGATCCCAGGCCTGCACGAGGCCATCACTTCCACCATGTACAAGATATAGCGCGGTAAGTGCTACAGATGAAATCTCGGGAGACTCGGTGTCGATGAATCGCACCGGTGCAACCTGGGCAGTCTTGGGGTCTTCGCGGCCGTTCCAGACAAGAACGGTCCCGTGATCGGTTCCGACAGCGAACAGCCGGGCCCTGCGTCCGGGAATCTCGTCTTGTGTCACCACAAGAGGATCTTCGGCCAGAGTCAACACTGCGTTGGAAGAGCAGTCATATGCACTGCAAGTGATTGTGACGTGATGTTGGCCCTTTAGATCCAGCGAGGAAACTTCCCATTCGTGCAGGAACGGCGGCACATCTGAAGATGTTGACAGGGCCGGGGACGAAGGTTTTGGCGGCTCCTGATCTCGAGGTTCAGAGGTCTCGGCTGGAGGAGACTCGACAGAACCGAACAGAGAGGGCCGAACAGGAGCTGGCGGGGCCGGGGGTGCCAGGACTACCGACGAGTTCTGGAACTCTTGAGATATAAGAGATCTCGTATGCCGTTGGATACGTGCAGGATGACCCTCGGCAAGACCACAATCAATGACCATAATAGTTTCTCCAGCGCCAAAACCATCATCACTGGCAAAATCAACTTCAAGCTTCCGTTGCATATCCCACCCTTGGCAAACCCTCCTGAAATGCGCGGGCTTATGGCGTAGGAACTTTTCAATTTCCCGCGCTTCAGCTGCTAATTGGCCTTTGCTCAGATTCATGGAATGTGAAGGAGATCGAGGTGAGTAGGCGCCCTTGATTGCGTTCTTATCTAGGTCATCTGCACGAGCTGTTCGTCGAGTCGAGTCGATCAGATGCCAGTAAACCGAGCGGCCTGCGTACCATGCATTCTTAGTGACATCTTCGCCCTTGGCTTGGCCCTGTACGCTAGCAGGAGTTTCGGTCAGGTAGTACACTTCTCCAAGGGCATTTAATGCTACAGCCCAGACTCTTGCCGATGTCTTGCGCTTTTGGTTGTAGCTGTCATCTACTTTGAGCGAAACAATCGGTACACCGGGGCTCAGAATCCATCGGGCAGTGATCTCTGTAGCAGGATATCTGGGACCCCCCGACTCGCCGCCCATGGCATACGAAGTGACGACGCCGAGGGTTGAGCCAACAAGCATACCAATCATGTTCTCTGTGTTTGAAGGTACAGCGCCAGACTTGGCAAGCCAAACGCTGCAGATGGCTTGTGACATTTCCGGAATCTTGGGAATGTCGGGATAAGTATCGACAACGCTGGAGTCCGCAGTGAGGTATCGTCCGACGCCCTCGACTGCGCTGCGGAAATAGGGACGGCCTCCAGGGAAGCCTTCGCCTACCAAAACGCCATATGGCTGGCTCACATCCAAGATGTTGGGTGCGGCAGCAGGGCCATCGCCTAGACCGAAGGGTGCCAAGCCGGGCATGACTTCGTCGAGTTGCAATGCGCGGAAGGGGTCTGGAAGTCCCCATTTCTCGACTCTGCCGTTCGTCGGGTCGCTGATTGATGCGCACCCCAGGTCTGCGGTGCCATGCATAGCTCTTGGTGGTTTCTTCCCGTTGGAGAAGACGACGTGGATGTTTGTGACAAGCCATGGCAGTTTGGAGTTGTAAGTAAGCACGGCAGTTGACTTTTTACCAGTCCGAATGGATGAGCCAATGCTGCCAGACGACACTGCAGGCTTGCCACGAGCGAGACTTCTGGTCAAGCGTGTTCTGAGCAGATACTCCTTTCGCCACGAGGCGAGTGGTGTCAGTCGACAAAAGTATCGAGCTTCAGACGGGATGAAATCCTGAGAGGTATGAGCCCACATGTCGGCATGTATCTTTGTATCGAGAGCCTCGTGGCCTGGAAAATATCGCAAAAAGGCCATCCTCCAGGCATGGGAGCTGGTGATGAGAGCATAGAACTGCTTCGACGCTAAGGCAATGGCAGCATGCGAGTCCGAGTGCAAGTGCGAGAGTATCTGGGTCAAGATTTCTGCGAACAGCACAAGTCAGCGTTTTGGAGAGAAGAGCGCAGGGGCACAGAATGCAAGGACATACCATTGGGGAAATCTGTAAGTTGGATACCGTCCGGCGAGGTCTCGGAGCGCTTGATGATCTTGAAGCCGAGGGCTTTCTTGGGCGTCGGAGGAGTCATGGCATTCTCGTACTCGGATATTCGTTGGCCGGCGGTAGTAAAAGGGCCGGTCGGGAGAGAGTCCAGGCTCAGTCGGCGTAGCTCTTCGTCGAGGAGATTGGCGTCGATGTCATAGGCCGAGTCGCGTCGAGTCGCAGACCCGGAGCGTGGCACTGGCGAACCGTTGGAGTCTCGTAAGAGAATTCGACCGAGGCCGCTCGGGTCACAATCGAGGGTGCCATGCTGAGAGGGAGGAGTTGAAGAGGGTTTGTCTTGATGAGTCACAGGTTCTAGAATCTCGGAAGGCTCTTCTTGCATATAGCTGGAGGCTTGGGGCGCGGGGGAAGTAGATGAATGACTGTGCGATGAAAGTTTGCACAGTCTATGACGCTGGGGGAGATTTGTTCGGATGTCGTGTGTGTGTGTGTGAGAGAGAGAGAGAGAGCGTGTGCTTTAGTATGCGTTGAAGAGTCGTAAGTGGTGGAGGAGTCAAGGATGAGTGTTGGGGGTTCCTTCCAGATTCTTTTTTCGCCGCGCGAGTTGAGCAATACGAATGGTAGATGAGGTTCTTGGGGAAAGTCAGAATTAGCCGATATTCACCCGACACAATGCGTGACATAATTGAAGCTGTGCCCATCAATAGCCAATGAATGTATGGTATTCCCATACCTCTCTACCTTTCCTCTCCACAGTACAACAGTTAAATGACCTAGGTCGCTTTCACCTCGACTCTAGGGTAGATAAGGGCCAATACAATAAACAACTCATACTTCCCAGGCGTGTTTCCAAATAGTTCATCTTTAGCTTTATGCGTAATAAAATAAAAGTCCCTAGTAAGACTTGCTCCCAGTCGCGGAGTGTCTTGTCGCTGTCGATGTGTTGAAAACTTGAAGCATTGGTTGCAAAGACTTTCGTAATTAGTTGAAGGAATAGTTCAAGTCAAAATGCAGCAGAGAGTCTATTGGGAAATCGTTTGTCAAGATATCATCTCCGATTTATTTCTTTCACCACACGACTTGGGGTAGAATACAACTATATGTCTTCTTCTTCTCCTTATTCACAAGTGACCAGCCGAAAGCCTTCATACACATGACTATGACTCGTAGTCTCAGTCAACCAGCTAGCCACAATGCAATACTAAACTTTGTTCGAGAATATTCTAATAGGCGTCTCGACTGGCTATGTTTTGTTGAACTAGTACCATGCGGTCTNNGCATCACAGCCAGCCACTCTAGACTCTAAATCCCGGTCTTCTGCCTACAATTATCACGTCGGTTATAAAACAGGAAACTGACCTAATCTCTTGACATTAATGTGGAATTAAAACAAGTCCCGATTAAAAACGGCCCGATCCATTCCGGGGACGTCGACCCCCAGCAATATTGCGGTTCTGACTTGGAAATCTCTCAAGGACCGACGGTACATATCGTGAATGGATAAGTGCACATGTCAAATGCGGGAACAGTTGATTTGTGCCATTGGATAACGTCCATATTTTACAACTAGTTGTATCCCATTTTCCAAGAGGAGGCGAATGGCGCCGCGGGAGCGGGTAGACCCGCGGGTTCCCCCGGCGCCACTTGTCACTGTTGTAAGATTCGATTCTAGTGGTAGCTGTGAGTTTGAAGATACTGTATAACGTCGCTGACAACACATTCAAGCAACCTATTCTCCTCGTTATTTATCTTGTCCATTTTCTAGTAAACACGTCACTTGAACTATGACAATGACGACAGGTGTCTGACATTGGGTTGCAACAGTTTCTTCTCAGCTAGGTCATACTAATGCCCCGGGGAAGCACATTGATGCACCTGTGTGCTGCACTGGTCAAGAGTTCCAGTTCTGCCTCAAGTCCAGTCTCGTGCAGGGGAAACAACAATAGCGGCACGCAGTGACACAGCCTAGTTGTATGCTTGATAATCACCCCACATGTTCCATCGTTCAACACTGTAACACTGTAGTTGTACGTGGTGCATTGGGACCAGGGACCAGGGGTAGAGAGACTTCCTGCCCGTTTGAGTTTCTTGTCCGAAGAAAAAATAAACAGTTCTGGAGCGAAGCATGGATTATTAGTATTGTAAATCCAGGGTCGAGCTTATTTCCTGTCACTTTGCCCGATACTCCGGGGCCTGAGGTCATCCAGTTGTTGGATGAATCGACCACTCGTCAGTCAACATACGAGTCCCTTGTGTAAGATTGTACCAGGCCAGAAACAAGCACCAATGCAAATAATGGAGGGTACCGGTC
>JABFEV010000914.1:0-15386 GCA_013618395.1 Fusarium domesticum | reverse complement strand
CCCCCCCCCCCGCGCAAAGGGTCGCGCCTTTCGCGTTAATCCTTGAATGACCCTTGAAAACCCATGGTTTCATTACCCCTAGAATCCATCCCACTTTGACTTTATTTATCCTGATATCTCGCCCCGGTGTTATCCTGATATTCTACTCGACGGATCTTAAAGCCGCCTCTCCGCCCACCGTCTCGGCCCTTCTCGTCATCTTCTCATGCATGTTTTGATACTTCGACGCTTATTGTCGAAATAGTTGTCACCATGGTAGCATCTGCCAAGTCGAATCGTTCACGTACTCCAAAGAAGCCCACGTCCACAGCGCACACCTCCAAGAAGCCAGTCAAGGCGAATCAAAGCATTCTCAGCTTCTTCAAAAAGAGCGACAAGCAAGAGACCTCACTGTTTGTGGGAGCTGCTCCGGAGGTCGTCAACAACGATGACATCTACAGCGCCGACGAGGCCGACAGATACAATGAAGCCGACTCGCCGAATAAGAGGAGGAGAATAAGTCCAGACCCCGAGGCTTTACCCATCCGCAAGGAATTCCATGGGAATGGTCTCAAAGTCAACGTGACCACCAAGGTAGAGGATATCAAATCAGAACTACCATCTTCACCACCGAGCACGAAGAATGCACCTCGACCAAAATACACCAAATCCAAAGTCAAGACTCCCTTTGTCGTTGATTCGGATAGTGAAGATGAAGTTCAAGACGACAAGAAACCCAAGTCGGCCATTACTCAATGTGCGGAACCTACCCCAATTAACGAGGCTCATTCAGACGACCATACTAAGGACCAGACAAAGGATCAGGAACATAGGCCCCCGATTCTAAAGCAGCAAGACTCGACATGCCAGAATTTCGACGATCTGGCCGATTATGATCACGACGAAGCATCTGACATGCGCGATATAGAAGGTGAGGAGATGCGCTTCATGCGTTTTGCACGGGAACAAGCCCGTCTCGAAGCAGAAGCCGATGGATTCTCGAGCGAAGATCTCGCCGATGACCCTCTTGATGATGGTTCCATCGTCGAGAGTTGCCCAATTTGCAACGGAAGTCTATCGGGTATCTCGCCAGACGAGGCGACGCGGCATGTCAACTCCTGCCTGGACGGTAACCCAATTCCGCTGCCCAAACGAGAAGCCCATAGCACGGATTATCAGGAGGACCCCGAGAAGGACGACGTCAAGAACGAAGACCTCGAGAACCACGAGGACGACAAGGACGACAAGGATGCTCCTCCAGTCAAGACAGACGGGGAGTCCCCCAAAGTTGCATTAGGGGACGTTAGTAAACGCTCCGCTCGAGCAGCCGTTCCCCGGCCGGGCCAGGCCAATCCTTTCGAGCTCAAGGCGCCCAGCACAGCAACCACCAAGTCTGCCTTTTCAAAGCTCATGTCTAACAACGTTGAAGACACGGCATGGGCAACTGCCGCTGCCGCTGAGCACGCTTCCCGGGGCAGGCCAGCTTACGAAAGGACGTGCCCCTTTTACAAGATCATGCCCGGCTTCTTCATCTGTGTGGACGCTTTTCGCTATGGCGCAGTTCAAGGATGCAAAGCATACTTCTTAAGCCACTTCCACAGCGATCACTACATCGGCTTGACGGGGAGCTGGAGGCATGGGCCCATATACTGCAGTAAGGTTACCGGCAGTCTCGTCAAGCAACAACTCCGCACCGCCGCAAAGTGGGTTGTAGAGCTTGAGTTTGACAAGTCTTATGATATCCCAGGGACCGAAGGGGCTACCGTCACCATGATACCTGCAAACCACTGCCCTGGCAGCTCCCTCTTCCTCTTCGAGAAGATCATGACGAACGGCCCAACCGATCGTGTACAGCGCATACTTCACTGCGGAGACTTTCGTGCATGTCTTGCCCATGTCAATCACTCACTACTCAAGCCCGACATTGTCGATTCCATCTCGGGCAAAATCAAGCAGCAGAAGATTGACATTTGTTACCTGGACACTACCTATCTCAATCCTCGCTATTCATTCCCTCCGCAGGACGATGTCATCAAGGCCTGTGCAGACTTGTGTGGGGGGCTGTCTCCCGACCCTGCCTGTCAAGACGACATTTGGGAGAGATCAGCCAACGGTATGGGCCAGAGCGTCAGCAAGTTCTTCCCAAAGACAGAGGGTGGCGAGAAGGCGAATCCTGACGTGAAGAAAGGCCCACCGCAGCGTTTGCTTGTGATTTGCGGTACATACTCGATCGGCAAAGAGCGAATATGCATAGCCATTGCCAAAGCTTTGAAGTCAAAAATCTTTGCATCGCCTGGCAAGATGAAGATATGCAAGCAACTCGACTGTCCTGAACTGGCGGCCCTCCTCACGTCAGATCCAATGGAAGCACAAGTCCACATGCAGATGCTGATGGAGATCCGTGCGGAGACCTTGCAAGAGTATCTCAACAGTTACAAGCCTTACTTTACTCGCATCGTAGGGTTTCGCCCGAGCGGATGGAATTTTCGACCTGCAGGCAAAGCTATCGGAGCCAACACCTCTCCTGGAAGCATCCAAACCGAACAGATCCTGCACGGCAAGGGCTGGAGAAGCCGGTTTTCTTATAGAGACTTTATTCCTCAACGAGGCAGCACCAAGGAGGCCATGTGTTTTGGCGTGCCCTACTCGGAACACAGCAGTTTCCGCGAGCTGGCTATGTTCATGATGAGCTTGAGAATCGAGAAGGTGGTGCCAACTGTGAATGTAGGCAGCGAGCAGTCAAGGAAGCGAATGAAAGGGTGGCTTGATCGGTGGATGGCGGATAGGAGGAAGGGAGGACTGATGAGGCCGCTCATTGAGGGAGAGCATGACGATGAGATATCGGAGAAAGATCTGTGGGATGGGAAGTCAGGCAAGGGAGGAGGGGCCTTTTGGTAGACGATATCATGGCCATTACGACTTGTATAAGCGATGCTGTAGTGTTACTATGTTTAGAGTTGTCAGTAGTAGCTACGTCAATGGATGTATCACGACTCACCAAATTATCGTACTCCCGTTGACTAATACATGGATAGAGTACACTCACTCAACTTGCAAAGTCGATTATCAGTCGTCAAAACAGGAGCTCGGGGAGAAAGAAAGCGTTTCTTTATTTCATCAACCCATGCACCAGGAGAACCAACGCCTTGGATTCCATCTCTTGATGTTTATCGTGCAATATTTTCGTATTCCCCTTCCGAAAACGACATCTATCCCAGGCAAAAATAAAAAATAAAAAAAAATAAAAAGTAATAACATATGATTTTTGACATGCCCAACGTAAAACTTTCCACCCCCTCGGAACATGTTTACTTAGCCTTGGCCTGCTGAGCGGCTGCTTCTATAGAATGAGTTAGAAAAATCACAGTAGGAAAAATGAGTTAATATGGGAGGTTTTTTCTTTCTTACCTCTCCGAGTAGCATCCTCCAGAAGCTGCGTGTCCACCGACGATGAAGGGAGGTGGACGTATCGCACTACGGAGCCACGGATGAAGACGTTCTTGACGGAGCTCTGTAGCCAAGGTTAACGCGGTCTTCTTCTTTTTCTTTTTTTGCAAATAAGCAATCGGTAGATTTACCATGTGAGGATATTTGAGCTCCTCGACGACCTGGATGTCATCGAGCTTGATATTGAGGTACTGATCTACGCTCTTGAGAATACCCTTGAGCTGGATGTCGTTCTTGAGCTCAACGGTGACCTCGTGGTCGATGAGAGTCTTGAAGAAGCTAGATTTATTCCAGAAGAGTTAGTCTTCTTTGCGCGATCTTTGCACGTCAGAGAGAACAAAGGTGTGTGAAGTATGTGTACCTGAAGAAGAGCATGGTTGAGATCTATGATGGGGAAAACAGTGGCCTTTTTTTTAATCAAGTATTGTACCAAGTGAGAACAGTCGTCTTGTGTAGTCGGTTTATCAAATGTCGTTATGCCGTTGATGCGATGTAGATGGGCTGGGGCTGTTTGACTGTGCGGAGTGTGAGTGAGATGGTGATGCTGGTCTTCCCTCAAGAACCGCTACAGCTGATGGGAGGTTGAGGGTGGTGAGTCACGTGATCCTGTGATCTGGGGCTTCAACGCTTCCATGAGGCTGCTCTCCTGCTCTACACCGCCGAGTAGACTACTTATCAATGCAATGATGGTACTGGGTGAATTATTCAACTTTGCATGTATAGCGCTGTTGAATTGCATTTATTGACTCTATGTTGAA
The DNA here is from genome assembly GCA_013618395.1 of Fusarium domesticum. Taxonomy (NCBI): domain Eukaryota; kingdom Fungi; phylum Ascomycota; class Sordariomycetes; order Hypocreales; family Nectriaceae; genus Fusarium; species Fusarium domesticum. The sequence goes on along the minus strand of JABFEV010000914.1, from coordinate 11,202 downwards.
ATGTCATTATACGAGTAGTGTCGTCACGATGTCACGAGTGCTGATACATGTCAAGGTAGAACTAGAGGCAAATAATGAATAGCATGATATCAAAAAATTTCTTGTCTACGCAGGCGAAATCATACTAGATGCAAAAGCCTGACCCAGGCCGTCTTGGCGTCTGTCTACCACAGATCTGCACCGGAAATCCTCCCCTCCGCCATCTTTCCAAAATGCACCCAGAGTCCGAAGGGCGAGTGCGCAAGGCCATGCAATAATAAATCTCAATGTAACATGTCTCCCAACGCCGTGCAAGCTTAGCAAATGTGCAGGATGTCCCTCTTCCTTTTCATCATTCGTGATGGCATGGAACCGCGAGCCTCATGCTACATAGCGGTACAGAGATGGCATGCCGTCTTCGTCGGGTCGTTCCAGGTATTCTCTGGCGATGAGGTCTTCGATGCGTTTCTTGATGAGGGAGACATCGGGTCGGAAACGGCCCTGGAGCTGTGTGAGCACTTCGCTGACGAGTTGCGAATGACTGAGTTCCTTTCGAGACCTACGAAAGTTAGCATGGGAACTGGTGATGATTATTCTCGGATAGACATACTTCATGATTCTCACAACCGCAGCATCGACAATGTGTGCTCTGGTCTGATTATTCTTGTCCTCGGTCTGTCTTCGCTCCGACGTATCCTCCACCTTGGAAACGGCGTTGATGATGGGTGCCTTAATCCTGATCGTTTTGCTCTGGAAGCTTGCATTGAAGGAGAACTTATCTCCAGGCTTAACTGCCTTGGTCATGGGATCCTTTGCTAGGACCCGAGACTTGGGCGCCACGGCGATCGCTGTCAAGGTCCTCATGAGGTCTGGCGTCGAGATGTTCGTCTTGGCCTGGATCTCCTCAAAGGACAGCGATTGCCCCTCCTCTAGATCGTTGAAGAGAAGGAGGATAACCATGCCAAATGACGGCACGTTGATCTCGTACCTGCGTTCCCGCGCCAGAGGTCCGGATTTACCAGGAACAGCCGGGAATGTACACTTGACGTCTGCGCTTCCAGTGGTGCCGATCCAGGTCAGCTTGCGACCATTGCGACTTGTCAGGTAGAACTGCTCGAAGCTCGCCTGCAGTCGCTTGAGCTCTGGTGGATAAGTGCACGTCACCCGAGATCCATCACCAATCTGAGCTGTTCGGCCCATCACCTCAGGCGGCCAGTAGTTTGTGGTCAGGACGTTGATGTTGAGGTCAATGCCCTTCTCACCGTCTCCCACATTTCTGACATGGTCTCGGTAGGTTGAAGTGAGTTCAGAAGATGTGCCCAAATCGCGGAACATGCCCTCGAATTTGCTGGTGAATTGCTGGCCCATTTCTTGCTTCATCCTCGAGATAATCTGCTTTTCCACATCGTGACTCTCAGACTTACCATGAAGCAGCCGTCTTGCCAGATGTCGCTGGTAGTATGTCTGGAAAAGGTCCTTATCCTGAAGATATCTGATCAGAATAATGGCCTTTTCCAGCACCGTATCGACTTCAGCTTCTGTTTTGCCCTTGATACCTCTCTTCAAGTTGTCGTCGATAAAGAGGGAGACGTACTCGGAGCAGCGAGGGAAGATGTTGATGAAATCGGAAAAGCTCTTTGTCAGGGCGCTCTGAATGACCAGGTCTTCCTGGAAGCATTGGGCCCAGAGGTTGTCAAACTTGTCCTTTAGGCGCAACACATCGTCCACCCATCTGACAGCTGCTGCAGTCTGTTGCGCTGCGGGGTTCAATACCTTGGCCTTGTCTCCTTCGCCACCTTCTTCGCCTTCGCCTTGTGGCACGGAGAAGTCGGTGTTCTTTAGCGTCTGCTCGATCCCCATGCCCAGCTCAACGACTCGGTTCTGCAGAATCTTCTGAAGAGCAATTTTTTTCGTATCGACTCGTGATATGAGCTGATACAGAATCGAGAGATCCTCGACCTTGTCATTGTCAATCATCCACCTCAATCCACTGCCCTCCAAGGCTAGAAATTCGGGCAAATGAGCGACAATCAGCTCATTGTCGATGGTCTTGGTAACTTTTGGCAACGTTTCAAGCTCGATCGTTGTACCGCATCGATCTACTTCTTGATTGAGTCGGTTCTGTGTGTGTCGTAACCATGCTCCGGCATCGGACTCGCGCAATAGCTTGTCGCATTCCGCAGCGTAGTATGACTGGCTGTTGTCGAGAAATCGAGGCTCAAAGACCGTAAGGTAGAGTTTTTCGTTCTCATTCTCCTCCTCTGTCTCGTATAGCGAGCTGAGCATTCGACTGCAGCTTCGAATCAAGTTTCGGTCGATAACATCGCCTTCTCGCTCCATGTCGACCTGGTCAAGAATGACCGATATCAATATGTCAATGACCATATTCTTGGAATTTGCGTTCAGACATGATCGCAGAATATGGTCTCGGAAGAGTCCTATGGTGGTGGTAAAGATGGGCACACGCTGGGCCTCGAGTTGGGTATAACCTCGGTCGAGATACATGAGGATATCGGCCGTCATGTTCATCGACATGTTGTGGTTATCCCATGTGTCTCTCAACCCTTTTAGAAACTTCTCGCCCGTTTGTCGTCGCTCGTTTACCGACGTTGTGGAAGTTCGCTCGACTCCAATATTGATGAGACTTTTGGTCACCAGCACCTCGATCTGGGGGATGACATGCTGGGCAAACCACTGCTCCTCGAACTCCTTGACGCGGTTGTACAAGACCTCACCCTTCTTCTTAAGAACAATTTTGTACGCCGCTCGGTATAGCTCCTCGAACGAGAGTCGACTGCAGTTTTTGTTGTGGATGTCGCGGAGAGCTTCCTTGAGCATATTCCAGCAAGCCTCGAAGTCAGCTCCTTCGCCGACGGCATTTGGCTATGAAGACAAATCAGAACCTGTAGGGTACGGAACATCAAGCAACAGGGTAGTGAGAGAGAAAAAGGTTTGAGGCAGGTATATACACCTAGCCTTGGAAGAGGTAAACATCCGTAAAGTAGAGCGGAATCATGACTTACACGAACAATGCGACGAGGGGGGCGGATTCGTCCAGCTCGAGCACCAGCTCCTCCTCGACCAGATATCATCTTCGCAGGTCTTTGTTCCACGAACAGGGCTAGTTCCGGGGCGAGATCGCAAAGGTCGGAGGTCGGAGGTCGTCGGAGAGAAGGCTTTCGAGAGTTTCGTTTGGTCCCGAGTTGAGAGATGGTGGGGGTAACGAGGCGAGTCGAGGTCGCAGTGAGAAACGTTTCGTTAACGGAGGGTTAGGTCTAAATTTAATACACTAAGACCAATAAGTACAACGAAAGTCCCCTCCCCCCAAGTGTCCAGCTGATGATTCAGGGGAAAAAAGGGGGAACCCGAAGGCGAAGGCGTTAAACGGGTTCCGGAAAGTGATGACATGTTCAAGTCGCGAGGCTGCCAGATTTATCGCTGTTTGAACACCCACGACATTAGCTACAAAAATGAACCCGCGGGGCCCCTCTGTATTCACAGAAATGCCCCCCTGTGCAGCACCAATTAACTGCGACGATTGGGGGCGTTTGTCCCGAAGCTCACCCGCCGCCACCGCCACGTTAGGAGAATCTTCGAATCTCAAGACGAGGCTCTGCTCCGTCAGCCACAGGTATCTATCACGTGCACCTGTGAAGCTCCCCGATCCTTGATTTTTCCGACCGACAATTTCCACGTTGAAGGGGAGCCATGTAGCTTCAGCCTCACGCCGAAACGAAACGATCCAACGACGCGCCGCGACTCACAGCACCTTCGATCCCCATAATCTTTCTTAGAATTTATAAAGGCATCTTTTGTTCGGGAAATCGCAAATATGAAGCTCGTTCGGTAAGCAAACAACTCACCCCCGCACCCCCCTCAATGCCTTGCTGCACTTGAGTTGTGTTGAGCTCCTCTCTTTAAATTGACGAGCTAACCTGGTGCGACTAGATTCTTGATGAAATGCGCCAACGAGACGGTGACGATTGAGTTGAAGAATGGTATGTAACCTACATGTCATACACTAGCTGGGTCCCTCTCGGCAGACGGCTAATCATCACCAGGCACCATCGTTCACGGCACCATCTCCTCCATCTCTCCTCAGATGAACACGGCTCTCCGCACAGTCAAGATGACGGTCAAGGGCCAGGACCCCATCTCTCTCGACAGCATGAACATCCGCGGTTCCACAATCCGATACTTTATCCTCCCCGACTCGCTACCCCTCGACACCCTCCTTATCGACGACGCTCCCAAGCCAAAGAACAAGGCACGAAAGGAGGCCGACAGAGGTGCCCGTGGTGGACGCGGTGGCAGAGGTGGTCCCGGCAGAGGGGGGCGAGGCCGAGGCCGTGGTCCGCGACGTGGTTAGGCTGGAAGAGCTAGGGTGAGAAAATGACATTCTAGGGTTTAGAAGTAGAATGAATGATCGGGAGGGGACGAGGAGATTTACAGCTCGGCCTATTTTCTTTTTTGAAGAGGCTGTCAAAGGTATCACGACGATACTGTTTATTCCAATGGAACCTGGCGTTACGGAATGTTTGGCCACAAAAGACGTACGAATCTTGGGCGGGTAGGTATCATTTGTTCTTGGTATGGAAATATATCTCAATACATGCTCTTGCACGCCCTCAACCCCTACCGCCGCCGTTTTGTTTTGTCTTCGCTTTTTACTACTCCTCGACATAGTCTCGCCATGCTCGCACGATCTGCAGCTTCTCCCACCCAGCCTGCTTCCCGCTAGACCCAACAGTACGAGCACGCCACTCGGGTCCGAAACCCTCTATCCGCCGCTTAACGTCCTCGGGCTTATTCTGCGCGCAGAGAAGTATGTAGGCGCACCCTCTGCGCGAAAGTGTCTGCGGCAGAGCGTCTATCAACCTATGCGTTGTCTCCATACCATCCACGCCGCCCGCATACGACAGCGCAAGAAGATACGAGTCGTCGTCAAACGAGGTTTTCGTCTCCGCGGCTAGATCATCCGCAGTAAACCTCTCAGGACGGACCGGCATCTCTGGAGTGGGCACATATGGCGGGTTGAAGATGAGAAGGTCGATGGCGCCGTCACGCAGAGGCGACGTAAGATCACCCATACTGGAACCGAGATACAGGCCATGCGTATCGACGTTGTCAGCCTGGGCTCTGGCCAACGTCCCGACGGTTGCGCGACACGCAAAAGCGTTCATATCAACACCGGCAGTCAAAACATGACGAGTCCCGAAAATGGTCTGCGCATGAGCGTGAACAAACGCGAGAACGACACCGGAGCCAGTGCCGACCTCCACCACGAGAGGCGCGGATTCAGGAAATGCTTTATGTAAAAAGGCTGTTTCCGATGCAGACGATAGGGTGTCCAGAAGAAGGTACGAATCTTCTGCGGGTTCGTAGACCCTCTCGTAGGGGACGTGAGATGTATCCGGCGTTGGCAGCATTGTCGTAGTGGGTGATGAGTTTGCTGTGAAGGCTTCAAAAACAATCCAAAGCTGGAAATTCGCATGGGCGTCGAGTGTGGGCGGCACGTGATGTCGGTGCAAGTGCGCTACTAAGATCAGAGTTCATGTTGAATGGGAAGCAGAAAAATGATGTTTGGTTTGTTTGTATCAGTAGAGAGTATCATATCTCGTCATTTGAAGGTGTTGAAAACACGCGTGGTGATGCTGCAAAAGTGAAGGCTCGTCACCCAGATACTCTATTCATTGGGGGGTATCTTTATAGGTCTTCGTCAAGAAGCGCCCTCTCGGATCACAAAGAAACCATCCCACATGACTACCCTTTGAACCCTTATTGCCTCTCTCAAAAGATCACGCATCCCTTTGGTAACTTCATACTGCACCCACAATCATCTCTCCCAGGCCCGAGTCCCCATGTGACACCAATCCCCATAGCTTCCACCATGCGAGTAAGATTCCGGTCATACACCCCTCCGAGATCGCATGTGGGACACGGCCGACTGCGCGTGTGGTAGTATTTGGGTATTGCTTTGGCCGTGCCGTCGCAGAATGTCGGGCAATTGTTGAGGCCTATGAACGGGCCGCAGGGTTCTGTGACGATAACCCATGTGTGCTTGCAATCTTTGTGTTCGAAGTAAGTGAGGATACACATGGTGTGTTTGTGAGAGTTTGGAAAAAATTGTATGAGTGTCAGGGTGATGAAACGATTTGAAAGTTCGGGGTGACTCTCATCAGGTGTTTGAGGAGTCGTCGAGACTGGAAGGATGTGAGAAATAGGGCGAGGTCTGGAGAGTATCAGGTTATGCAAAAGAGAAGCCAGTCAGTGATTCAAGAACCAGTATATAACGCCAAAGCAGTGCCTTTCGAACATGCCCGTATACCAATCACGTTCAAACGCCGCGCAATGCTCATAGAACCTGGCCCATCGGGTCCCTAAACGACGACTCCGTAGTCCCCCCCCCTCTTAGGGTACCACTCTCGTCCATTACCTCATCACCATCGTCTTCGACCGCCTCTTCATTGTCGTCGATCGAGGGTACGAATCGGGCCAACATAGCCTCCATGCGTCGCATCGACTTCTCCATCTGCTCCAACCGCGCTGCCGTATTTTCGTCGCTCTCGTCAAGAGAGCCTCGCAGCTTCTTTGCTGGGATTCCCGGGAACATCGAGTCCCTACGCGATGGTCGTCGGGGTTCAGGGTCGTTGGTTGCGTTCCGCGTGAACTGTCTGCGGATGAGATGGTGGGTAAGGTCGTCGTCGACAGCAATGTCGTCGAGAACCTGATTGGGGGGAGGGACTTGGAACACAGCTCGAAGGTCCCGATGAACAGTCAATCGCCACTTTTTCCAGAATTGACTCTTGGTAGGCGGAGGAGGTTTGACTTCAGCTGCTACCGTCTCTAGAGGGGGCCAGAGCAGGCGACGCTCAGCAACGGCGATGATGAGAAGGAGAGGCAGGTTGAGAATCTTGACGGTCGCCACATGGATCTTGTGAAACCATCGTGGACTGACGACAAACTTGAGCGGGATGAAAAGAAACACGGCAAGGATGTTGAAAGGGGGTTGGTAGGCAAAGACGGCATCAGCTTTGACTCCCTCAAGAGTGAGGACTGCCCGACGGAACTGAATCTCGGCCGTGGCGTTTGTGGAGATGTTGCTAAAGGTGTTGGACAGCATCGAGACGAGAATGGTTAGAAAGAGAGTGTTTCCCAGGAAAGCAAATGCCACCATGACACTAGGTCCAAGCAGCCAGTGGAATTCTGACTATGCCATGTTAGATGTCAAAACAATAGATGAGATGAGCTATGAAAGCTTACCGAACGATGGATGCCTGTACCATCGAGACCGAACCAGATGTAAATCATCCATTTAGAAATGGTCCTGTTGCTCGTTAGTCGGGATAACTTCAGTTGGGGTCAGTTGCTCTTACACTAACTGATGAGTCCCTTCACCAAGCCAAAGTAGCGACAGCAAGAAGCCAAGGAAACACCAAGCGGACAAGGCCGTCAGGAAGAAGAAGTCGGCCATCATTGACCTCAGCGAGAGGAAGACTAGGTTGTCCCGCAGCAGGTTGAACGCCAGGCGAGGAACCAGAACAGGGGCAGCAAGGGCGAGAACATCGTAGGCCTGCTCTGCTAGTCCTAGGTCGTCGGTATGACGACCGTAGAGACGCAGAACGAGATATCCCCAGTAGATGAAAACGAAGGCAACGTCAAGAAAAGACCACAGATTCTGGGTGTATACGTTCCTAGTAGGATAATTAGTAAATAGTTCACATTGCTCGTTCTTGGACTACCTGATATAGTCCTGGGCGAAATGAAACATACCAGCCATGAGCGAGAATAGTTGCAAACTGGTCCAGTCCCCATCCAAAGGCAAAGACGGCAAAGGCTCCCTCGAGAAAAGTGAAAGTATCCTTCTTCCTCTGGACCATGACTCCAACGTAAAGTAAGAGGAGGATGGCAAACTGAATTGACTCAAGAATGTTTCGGGTACGCGGTACGATGAGACGATACTGGTTGAGAAGAGGTGAATCGCGAGGGTCGTAGATGGAAATGGGCTTTAGCTTATAGTGATCTGGGATGATGTCCCAGAAGGTAGACGGCGTGTAGACAATGCGGCCCTCATAGATAGCGTTGACTACTTTCTGACACGTCGTTGAACTCAGGAACAGCTTGCTCTCTGTGACGATGGCGATCTCGAGCGAAGGCAGCGTCTTGTAGTGTACCCACGAGGTGGTGCGCTCAGCTTCAGCACGGATCTCGCCCGGGGCATTCTGAAATGGCTCAAAGCCAGCAACTAGGATGTGAGCCAGCAATAGGAGACCATCGGCACCATCATCGGCCTCTCCAAAGCGCCTGAGAATACGGGTGGCGATGAGCTCACACAACGTGGCGCGGGTGAAGTTGACATTGTGGCGACTGCTTAGATGAGATTGCTCATCAAGAAACTGGGCACGGTTGACCAGCAAGCAGTAGACTATGAAAAAAGATGTGAGTATTAGTGTCCAAGGGGCCAGTGTGAGCAAGTGTTAGTTCTTACTGATGGAGATGTCACCCAGGCCGTAGAACTTGTCAACCAGGGGTCTCACAACGGTGACATTGATCCTCAGATCCTGCAACTGTTCGAGACTCAGGTAATCCTCAACAACGCTAATAATATCACGGCGTATACGGTGGATGTTGGTGTACACGGGCAGATGGCTGTGAGGATCCGTCATACAACTGTAGACAGCATCGGCATTCTCGATACCAACTCCGGTGCTGAGACGGCTAAGCAGAGGACGTCGCTCAGGCTCAACCATAGGTTCGGCGAGTCTGATGCGCCGACGGGTGTCAGCCATGTGACCCAAGATGGATGAATGGGTAGTTGGATGGCAACGCCAGAGATGTGGTGATGGTGGATGTTGCAGGTGGTGGTTGAGAAGTGTAGGTAAGGATGGATGCTGCCTTGGCCAATTAATTTTGTATCTAATCTGCCTTAGCACCTACCTAGTACCTAGGCTGGCGAGATAGAGGGTACCTAGTCACAGCAAATTATAGGTGGGTAAGTCCCTAAAGATTACCTACTTAGGTACCAACTGACCTTGAACCATGTGAACTGCAAAAAATTGTCAATATTCAGAGATAGTTTATGAAAGTGACAAAGTTTCGCAGAATCTGGGGGATAGCAAAGAGAATCACGTTATAAGTGTAACCGTTTCAAACCTTTTGCATCACAATTTTCAAGTCCAATCAATCGGTTAGACTCATTCGTTCCCTGACAAAGCTGATGCGTCTCGGAATGACAGTGCTTGAACAAGCCTAAAACGTTGGAAAAACCAGGCCCGACGACCCTGTATCTTAATTACTTCCCCCTTATTTATTTGGTACCTATGGGCTCTGTGATAAAAACATGCCAGGGATGCATTGACGGCGGGCATGGATACATTAAAGGCAGATACGACATCTAGTCCCATTCGCTCAACAATTCCTCGTACATATAGGTTCAATTGGTTACTCAGCTCGTGTCTATGACCAGCAAACCACTCAATCACAGCTTGGTCTCAACCCTCTCAGCACCCGCCTCCCTCGCCAAAGCCCACGCAAACTCGGCCATCGGCCCTCTCATCGCGGCATGGTTCTTTGCCTTTTCGCTACTCGCCTGTCTGGCAGCATATCTGGCCGCGATTCCCTGACACACGGCCGCTAGTTTCCAAATGCTAAAGGCCATCCCCCATGGGACCTCACCCTGGGCATCGTACCCGCTTGTCGACGTGTACCACTCCAGGATCTGATCAGGCTGCGGGAGTCCCGGTGTCTGGCCGGGGAGGAACCTTGATGCGCCAGGAGGTGCGACGTCGAGCTGCTTGGCTGTGAAGAAGTTGGTCAGGACGTTGCACACGTCCGAGAGGGGATGGCCGACGGTTGACATTTCCCAGCTATTTTCCCTCCATGTTAGACAGGTTCCCATTATCCTGGGACAAGATTGGCACAGGAGAACTTACTCGAGGATGCCAATAACTCGTGGCTCCGTCTTGTGAAAAACCAGGTTATCAATCTTGTAGTCTCCGTGTACAAGCGTAGCTCGATCCTTGGGCTGCAGTCGCTCGTTCTTGAAGAACCGCACCGTCTCATCAAAGTGCGGTAGCTGCCCGACCACCTCACCAGTTTCCACATCTTTCGCCTTGGACTGGCTGTCACAGATGGTGGACCAAGTGTTAATCTGTCGAGCATAGAACCCCGACAGCTTACCAAACTTTTCCAACCCGACCTTCTTATAGTCGACAGCGTGAAATCTAGCCAGCGTCTGCACGGCGTCCCGCCACATGGCCTCGCGGTCCTTGGGATCCACTCCTGGCATGGTAAAGTCTTCAAAGATGCGGCCGTCGAGGAACTCCATGATGTAAAACGGTGTGCCGACGACCGAATCATCCTCACACAGGCAGTACGTCTTCGGGACGGCAACTTCGGTGTTCTCGAGGGCGTGCAGAATGCGGTACTCGCGCTCGACCTTGTGAGCCGTCTTGGATATAAGCTTGCCCGGGGGCTTTTTGCGCATCACAAAGCGCTGGCCATCCGAGGCGGTGATTTGGTACGTGGGATTCGATTGACCAAAGCCGAACTAGTAAGCATGCCACGCACGTCAGTTGTCATGATACAAGTCAAGAATAGACGAATCCATAATCGAGCTCACTCACCTGCTTCAAGTCAATCGGTGTCTTGATCTCAGGAACATTATCCGAGATATATTTCTCCAAAGCAGCCTCATCAATGGGCTGTCGCACTCTGCCAGCCATGATGTAATGATCTCCCTTCACGTACGGCGCTAACAGCTGTTGCCAGAGTACTGGGGGAAGCCTATGTGGTTATGATAATAAGAAAAAGAATAGTAAAGATCCTTCAATCATAAAGACAATGCCTCAAAGAGTAAGCTTTACCGCATATACTGGTGACCTGGCCCTTTTTGAATGCGACCAGGAGCGGGTGTGACAATCAATCGCTCGGCCCCTTCGTCTGAACGTGCCGAGGTCCCCGACAGATTTGGGTTGTTGGAATTTCTGGGGAAGGCGGAGGTTTGTCCTGGGAGGTACGTACCTAATCTGCACTCCGTAGTTGTACCTTACCAGGCAGGTACTCTCCATGTCATGAAGGGCAAGTAACGCCCACCACCCATAAGTGGCTACCCCGCATTCCGCGAATTTGCCACCTTCAACACCACACAACGCAATAAACAGTTCGTGATTTCTCAATAACCAGCAGGCCAAATTGGAATCTGACTTCATGTTTAGAATCAGC
>JABFEV010000913.1:0-30778 GCA_013618395.1 Fusarium domesticum | reverse complement strand
TAAGGTGTGTGCCACGCAACAATATTAAATCCGTGATCTTCTTGTCTTATTTGTATATTTTCTTTTTACCCGCGCTGTGGTTTTGGTGTTGTTCTGATCCCTAACAAAGCGTGCAACACTCTTACAAAAAGTAATGCTAGTAATATATTAAGATTTAAGAGCAGTAAGTATAGAGCAACCTACTCTATATAATAGTAAGAAGCAGGATAAAAGCTCTGTTAACTTAGTAGAGACTCTTAATTGCCTACTTTTAGCCTTTTATACCTTAGATAAGGGAGCTTATTAATTAATAAAAAGGTCCTTAATTTAGTAAATTTATTAAAACAAATTTATAGAAATAAATAAAAAAGAAAATATTAATATTAATATTAAGCTTAAATCTATACTAAGAGACTTATATATTCTTTTTATATTTTCTCTAGCTTCTAGCTGCATAAAAGTGTTTTACATTACTAGCAATAATTATAGAGACAAGTGACCTTGATTACTATGTAGAATTCACCTAGCGATTGGTATTATTTTTCCCCGAAACAATGAACTTTTCCCTAATTAGTGTCCCCACCAAGTAATAGTTTCTTAGTGATGTGATGGTGCTGTTAACGGATAGACATGGGTAGACACGGACTGGCTCAAACGTTGGCCCCGGCCCCGGCACCGGGACCCATTTTCGAGAGTAGCTGTCGGAGGGCGCGGAAGATATACGCCAACAGAAAACCAGTGTCGAATGGACGGCGTTTGGCATATTTGAGACTGCAGACATGGTGATGGGCCGGCAGCTGCGGACTGCAAACTGCCCCAGAAAATGCAGCAGCGTCAGCTGGGCCTCCTGTGCTCCTTGCTTGAAAACTCTTCACAAAGGCCAGCTTGCGAAGAAACTCGACAAAAGCAGAATTCTCCAACCGCTCTACAACTGCATGATAAATGATGCAGGTTGTTGATTGTCCAATGATTGGATGGTCCTGGCTAGCGCTGGCCGTGGCAGGCTGGCATGTCCTATCCCTGCGATGACCCTTTGCAGATCACAAACGACTCCGTGTGTTCCTGAGCCATCGGCTATGATCTTGACGTCGATAAGGTTCATATGTCCTTTAAACAAGAGCCATAGAGTGATCTTCTAATGACCAGCACTGGGGCTGTTCAATCAAGTTCAAGATGTTACATTGATGGCAAGGAAGTTGGTTGCCTTGAAGTCATGTCGAGAATGGTCGGTTTAGTACCGCCGTTGCCGTCACCACCATCTTAGCTCGGGCTTGAGATGGTGTACTTCATCCGGTGAATTTCATATGAACTCCATGTTGGAAGATGGAAGAATCAGTATGATCTGGAGCCGTTCCTAAAGAATAAGTGTACAGCCTGGCGGTGGAGAAGGATTATCCACCCCTCCTCTACTACGTAGTTACTCACTCATCGCTGGAGGTGTAGGGCGGGAGCTTCAAGGGATGCTTGCCCGGAACTAGTTGAGGCTCTGGGTCATGCCGCCGAGGATAATATATGTCGTGTAGACCATGAATTTCAAATTTAGTGATTTGGTCAGTGTCTCTTTGCACCATTATAAGTCCACCAAGGTCAATGTAAAGTTCTCGCGGGGTGTCGTCCACATTTGCTACCCTCCACCGACCTGAACGCATCAGATAGGAACAAAGAGCTCAATCGTGAGTCGCGGTCAGCTCGAGCTACTGCATGTGGATGGACCACTGCTTGGGAAAAGAACGAAAACGCACACGAGGCTCATGGCCCTCTACAATACCACCCCGTGGAGAGAAAACCCTACAAAACCCCACATGGAGGGATAAACGCAGCCTTGATGGACTTTGATATTTCAAGAGATTCTCTCCACTTGGGCCTTGTCAGGGAGTCATGCTTGTCAGGGTTTACCTGATTCTGGTCGGATGTCGATTTCCGCCCCGCCTATACCTTGACGGTTGAGTTTTTAACGTTTGGAGGACTCGGCATCTGACCGATGGAGGGGGTGGCCGGAAAAAGTCCTGTGTGCGTGCGACGTAGTTGTACTTAGTTGTAGAAGACGCAGAGCACCGGACGGACCGGGGCGAGGTTTTCATCGTGATCTGGGCTGGCGTTTGGCGGGGCCGGGCTCGGTGATTGGTTTGTATCCTGGATTGTTAAACTTCTTAGATTTTGATTCAAGTCTGCCTCACCTTGGGTTAGCTCCCTTCCATTTCGCTTCACCTTGATGTCGTGCTTTGCGCACTTGACTGTCGAGGCGGTGACAGGATGGTAGCTGTCGTTCATCTTTCTTCACGAGCTACAATATGTTAGAGCTCCTTCGTAAAGCAATGATGTAAAGACAACCTGCGGTCATGGAACAAGCTGTCTTCGAGGTGACGGGTGGGCTGGAAGGAAGAGGGGTCAAAGCCACCACCCATGACGAAGGTAGGTGACGGAGAGCAGTCCGTGATGGACCAGAGTGAGTGAGAAGGGAAATAAAAAAAGGAAGTACTACGTATGTGAAGAAGAAAAAATGATCCTTGTAATTTGGTAGAGAAGAGAGGAATTAGTCTTGAGAACCCCTTCAGTGCAGGTTGAGCAGGGGCCAAGTACTTGGATACAGTGACGCACACCGGATGTACCTGCCTTCAAGTAACCTGAACAAACAGGAGGTATGGCTAGATTCTCAGTTGGCAAGAACGGCTGCTTACCTACCTTACTTCAGGTAACAATAAAATACTTGATATCTCATTACCACGACGTGCCTGTCTACGCTTGTGCCCGGATACTCACGGGCCGGAACATCTTTTCTAGATTGTGGATGATCAAGATCCTACAGAGTACAACGTCCAGTCGTTCGTCGATAGGTATTAGCAGAGGCCACTCATCGCAGTTTCAATCAATGTCCGTTCAAGTTTTCTCCTTCTTCCTACATAGATACTACTAGAACTTTTTTCTTCTCCGGAGAGTCCCGCAGAGGAACATGCATAACTAGTTGTAGACAAATTCAGTAGAAAAGAAGCCTATGTGTTCCTTTTGTAAACCCACGCCCCCCCTAAACAAGAAAAGGAAAGGAAAATATTAGAAACGGTGGATGATGTGGACGGTGGGGGACATTGCACCAGTACTTGTGAGTGGAAATCGACTTCTCGGCAGCGATGGCAGAGATTTCTTTGCTGTGCTATTGGTTAGACGTTGGAAAAATGCTGACAACCTTCCCCAAGGGCTTGTTTGTGCCCTTGAAGCCCATAGCCGAACTTTACCGACTAATCCCCTCTATTGGTCAGATAGCCACGATTTTTGCAGTCGAGTTGGAATGCAATTGGTTTTGGTCGTTGGCAGGCCTTCCGGACGAACGGGTGAGATTTGATAAGCGGCATCCAACTCACTCAGTAGCGACACCTTTCTATGTTGGATTTTTCCCACAAGACAATCATGAGCTTGAAACACACATTAGAAGAAGCCAGCTTGGTCAATGCAGCATGGAAAAGGGCGCCAGTATAAAAGGGCAATAGCTGCGGAGAAAGAGATCAGGGGAGATTGATCCAAAATAACAAAGGACGCAATAATTATGGATCGTGAAGTCATTTGATAAAACACTCGTGAACTGCGACCATCCATGTCATTGCCTGGTACCCACCTTCGCCTCCACACACGATGATAGACAAGGTACACACACGCATATGGCAAAGATGGTTTCGACCAGCAAGTTGATTTGCACGAATAAAGGCAGCTCCATTACCACGAAGCCTCGGGATGTGTAATACCATACGCTTCATCAGTGTTCAAGCTCAATGACACAGTCTGTAGTGCTCAAATAAGACCACGCAGTGGGGAGCAACAGCAGCAAAGTAAACGATGGTAGGAAATATCCACTGGTCTTGGACCAGAAAGGATCTTACAGCTACATACAAAGTACAGCTCCAGCCCTGCATTTGCAAACCTCGTGATGCGCCAACCTTGCTTGGCCCATCCAGATGCACCCCAGATGGCTCACAAAGATCACACCCCCCTGAGTTTCGGCGGACTGGGATTCCCTCATCCACACCACCCCTTCCATTGGCTACTCCGCACTCCAATGACAGAGTGTGGGGTAGGCGGCATGGGGAAGAAAAAATTGCATCCTGGACTCGAAGGTGGAGCTAGGGCGACAAGGGCATTCTTTGGAACGAATCAACAAGGCGAGACGAGCGATGCACAGGAGAAAGAAAACAGCCAAGGCCGCACGTCTGCGCTCCCTTGATCGAGAAGCCAGATCGATGCAAGTTATGAGGGTCTAGGTTTTTATGGTGGTAAACAAGTGAGTTGACGATTCTTTAGATACGTTTCATAAATGAGTTAGTTGGAGAGCTGACGAAGCCCAGTTGTGAATGAAGGATGTTAAAACGGAGAGACCAGGATGGATCGAAAGGAGGACAAGTTTCATCATCAGAACAAGAACTCCACCGAGTGGATATCCGACTTTGGGGTAATAGTTACCTTTGGAGAAATACTACCCCCAGTGGGTGCTCTTCGAACTGAAGTGTTGGTTGCCTGCGTACTTCCTGGATGCCATGTCGATGTGATTGACCATGTTGGATTGCTCTTCCAAGCCGTCGGGGTACTGGAATTTTGAATCACAATAAACGCGACTAGCACTGCCCACTCGAAGTACTAGTCAGTATAGGGGCCGGACACTCATCAACGGTTAACAACCTCTGGTTCTTTCAACTGCCTCAGCGTTGTCGTTCAGCAATCATCTGCCCTTCTTTGTCTATGCGTTGTGAGCCATACTAATAAATAATGTAGGCAAGCCTTTGGCCAGTTGTGTCTTTTGGTGTGACAAGGTGGCAGCCTCTTGTTGAACAGACCTGGGATGTCAAATGCACGGCTCGCGTGGAGCCGGAAAGCCAAAAGGAAGAGGAGGGGGGAGGCGTTGGCTGGATTCGTTTTGTTGTGTCAAGTACCAAGCCTCTATGCCCCAGACTTCTAAGGATGAGAAGGTGTGGAAGGGTAAGAAGGGGTCATAAAGTTGACAAATTTGCGATTGGGTCGTAAACAAGACTCGAGCTGTTGCATCGTAAGCGTTATTTCTATTGGCCTATCGTGCTTGGGAAACGTTCAAGAAGCTTAGACTGCTGGATGGTCAGTCTGTCATGATGCTGGCATTCCTGGAAGAGAGACAGCATGCCCCCCAACATCGCCCAAGAATAAGATAGTAATAACAGATGATTGTATCTGGAAAAGAGCCCAGAACACCAAGAGACTAACGTTAGTCGACAGTTGTGGGCTTATTTTATTGAAGGCGTTATTTGGGACCCTTGGCACCACCGAAATTCATTCAAGAAGGTGCGTTGCAAAAGTTACATCGCCGTCAAGCCATGACAGAAATTGCATCCGATTGAGCCTGACATCAGCGGAAGGAACTTGTTGACCTCCAGCCAGCAGGGAAGATTCATTCCAGAACAAACACCACGTAATAGACTACTTATTCTTTTCTTCCTCTCCCTCGTCATCTTTGTCTCACACTCAAGCCCCCATGACTTACTACTGTAGCGTAGCAGAGGAGACGCCCAGCCGGCGAGGCTTCCAATATTGTTGTAGGGCATCCATCCCGCACGCTCGCCGGTGGATGTCAAACACAAAGGCGTTACCTCTAGACTTGTTATGTGCTCCTACGCATTGCTGGGATTTCCGCCCTCACCTTACTGCAATCGGACCTGATCCGCTCTCGGCCCCAGAGCGCTAATTCCCCCATCTGGGCCGGAGTTGTGGGGTCACACTAGATCCACCCTCTTGTCCGTAATCGTCAGGCCCCCTCCCCCCCGGACCCGGCTTTCATTTCTCATTTCCAACCCAGACACACTTCTTCACCAACACTAGCGATATGGTTGCGCAGTTCCAACGGGACCCATCGGCGCCCTCATCCACCCTTGGGAACCTTCCTTGCCCACTCATTGGCCCTACCCTCCACTAGAGACTCATGAGCAACAAAGCCCTCTTTCATCAGTACGAGGGCACTCTGAGCATAATACTCATTCACCCCCCACCTGCCGCCCCCGGATTTCCGTCCCCTTGGCCTCGAACTCATCCTGCTGTGTGCTCGTCACCTCCAACTTGACTAACGTTTCCTCTTCTTCCCCTGGATTGGAGAAATGGTAATTCGTCGTCATCATTTCTTAAGAGTCACCCTCGTCGCCCTCATCGCCTAGTCTCATACATCTATCTCACTTTTTCAGCGCTATCCTGCCTGCCAGTCTCCTCCTTGACTCCCGCCACTCCAATCCAAACACCAAGCGCTCTCAACAAATATCCAGGATACTTATTTCCAACCAGGACAACCAACTGCAACTGAATCTCAGAACGATATTCACGACTGTCTGTTTGACGATATATGCTCAATCTCCACTCTCCACTCTACAACCAACATCTTTCTCGTCTGCCTGTCTGGATTTTGATAACCATTGACGGAGACGACACGAACTTGATCACTTGATCCTATATCTAGACAAACACGAGCAATCATTCTCGTCAGCTAGATCCCATCGTCTCGGCATATCATACTGTTTCCCGAATCCGTATGCCATCTACAGCCAAGACGACACGACCCGACGACAAATACAACGATCGTTGCGCACCTCGCGATTCCTGAAATTCCCTGGCAACATTTTCACTTTCACCTCAATTGACGCTATTTTCTTCCACCTGTCACAATGAAGCCAGATTCATCCGAAGACCTGGCTGCCCCGCCGTCGCCTGCGTCTACATCAACCCAAACTGTCACGGACAAGAATAGCAAGAAGCGAGCTTCACCATCTGGCGACTCAGATCAACCCCAAAAGATCACGAAGCGGCGCGCCGCCCGTGCCTGTGTGTCATGTCGAGCACGCAAGGTCCGTTGTGACGTCGTTGAGGGCGCACCCTGCGGGAACTGTCGCTGGGACAATGTCGAGGTATGCCGACTGCTTCAGGCACGAGGGCTTTAATCGCTCTCGACCCTACCCTCTTCCAAACTCGCCGAGCAGAGGCTGACTTTGACAGTGCGTTGTGCAAGAGAGCCGTCGCCGAAAGTGAGTGGAGTTACATTTCCCTCCGGTCATCATCTGCCGGGCTGTTGGGTCCCCTGACCATGCATCCGGCTTCCGGTTCATTTGAGCGGCTGCTTCGGAAGGCAGCACGCAACATTGCGGCAGACAGACCGCAGACATGAGACAGGAACCTGGTAAACTGACCCGTTTTTTTTGCAGGAAGAATCTTCTCACTTCGAGCACCGCGGGCCAGCCTATATCCACCGAAGCTGAGCTACGTTGCAAATTAGTAGCCAACAATCCCATGAGCGTGGGCACCGCCGACCTTCGACGTCCCAGCAGCGGTTCCGTCATTTCGAGCAGTAGCGTCGACGGCTCCCCGAGTTTCCTCAGCAATTCTGCACTTGAGAGCCACGTCCCTCACATGATCTGTAAGTTTTGTGCAATTGCTTTAACCCGGATTTTGCGCCGACTCATGCCTGCGTTGGCCCTGATTGGTTCTGAGGCTGTCTGTGCCTTGTTGGAGAACCTTCCATCTCCGCATTCTCAGCCCCTGACCCACCTTTTCCTCTTGGCCCCACATCGCCTGACTCCAAATCATCATCACATGAAATTCAACGACATGCGGACAATGATGATGAGATTTTGGCTGACCGAGAGACCCCAGACCAACGCTCAGGCTATCGTCACGATGCCGTACTACCCAGCAAGCAGCCTATAGCCTCAGTCGAAACCAAGGCCCACCGACCATCTTGGTCAAGTCTCATGACCAATGCCTCCGTCTTTGATAACCTCCGTACAGCTCAGTATCTCAACAGCTCCTTTGAAGACAACGACTCTCGATCTCCGCCACAACCTGCACCTCAGCCTGCGTCTCAATCCCAGCTGCCTGCGTTTCTACGACCTTTGCCGAGCAAGATTGCGACCGAGGATGTCAAGTACCTTCAAATCAAGGGGGCTTTGTCCCTCCCTGCCCTATCGTTGCAAAACGCCCTGCTACAGGCCTATGTCGAATTTGTCCATCCATATATGCCGCTCATGGACTTAAACAGCTTTCTTGGAACTATCAGCAGCCGCGATGGGTCCAACGGCCAGACGAGCCTCTTTTTGTACCAGGCTGTCATGTTTGCTGCCTCTGCATTTGTCGACATGAAGTATCTGCGTGAAGGGGGTTACACAACACGAAAAGCCGCCCGCAAGTCCTTTTTTCAAAAGACTCGGGTAAGTTACACTGCCGCCACCTGCCATGTGATGTGAACTTGTCGTGGAACCCCAGCTGACCTTTGTATACTAGCTACTATACGACTTTGACTACGAATCAGATCGTCTTGTTCTGGTGCAGGCACTTTTGCTAATGACGTATTGGTACGAGACCCCGGATGATCAGAAAGACACCTGGCACTGGATGGGCGTGGCCATCTCGCTTGCTCACACCATCGGACTCCACCGCAACCCTGGCTCGACCAGCATGACACCAGCAAAGCAAAAGCTGTGGAAGCGAATCTGGTGGTCCTGCTTTATGCGAGATCGTCTTATTGCACTCGGTATGCGACGACCCACGCGAATCAAGGATGAAGATTTCGACGTTCCCATGCTCGAGCCGAGCGATTTCGAGCTAGAGGCCCTCTCTCAGGACAACACTGTTATTCCCGCAAGCTGCACTTTGATTCGGGATGTTGAGATGCAGCGAGAGTTGGCCATTCTGTGCATCGCTAAAGCTCAGCTTTGCGTGTGTATTAGCCACATGCTCAAGACTCAGTATTCTGTCTTGATTCGGGACAAGATGAAGCCCGAAAACACGACCAACAGCACCATGATGCTGTTCCCGAATAAGCAGCTGGACAATATTGAGAGCGTCAACGTGGTGGACCATGAACTCCTCGCCTGGGCTGAATCTCTCCCCAGTTGTTGCCAGTACCGCACTCTTACCCCTCTGGATGTTAAAGAAGGACGATCAACCCTTGCGGTGCAACGGACACTGCTCCACATGGTTTACTACACGACCATCTCGGCTCTCCACCGACCTCAGTTCCTCCCCTCTTCGCCGCTCCAGGCGCCAACGACCTCACGCCAGGTCCAGGACATGTCTAGGTTACGTGTCCGTGACGCTGCCATGCACATCACTCGCATGGCGACCGAGCTGCATCAATATCGCCTTGAGCGTTTCCTTCCCACAACCGGAGTGACAGTAATTCTGCCGGCAATGATCATTCACCTACTGGAGATGAAGAATCCAACGTCTCAAGCTCGCGAACGTGCGACTCGAGGTTTCCGTCAGTGCATGCGGGTCATGGAGAAGCTACGCGAAGTATACGCCGCTGCCGACTACGCAACGGGATTCCTTGATGCTGCTCTGCGAAAGGCGGCCATCGACATCAATGCCAGCCTTGCTCCCTCAAACTTGGCCGCCATGAAGCGTGTACCTGTAGACTTCAGCACTCAGACACCACCGCCCGAGAATGCTCCGTACATGACGGCTTCCGAGTCACTCTTCAACGAGAAGCCCAAGGAGCGCAATCCTCAATCTCCACCCACCCCGGTAATGATGCCGCCCAACACAATCAATGCGGCAGCCCTGGAGCTTTCCAACAACTCGCCGCCTCAGACCGAGCTAGAATCGGTCGCCGACGGCCTGACGCCCAGTGCAAGCGGCGTCTCGGATGAGCTGCAGCTGGATGTTGGCAACATGGATCTCGACTTTATGCAGGGACATGACGAGTTTGATTGGAACGCCGTGGCCGGAGCCGACTTTGACGTTGACCAGTGGCTTCAATTCCCCCCTGAAGGCGTAAACAACAATGACGATAGCATCATCGCCAGTGTTCTGGGTCGTGGCCACGAGGAGCCCACCATGACGGCTGAGCAAGCACTTCACTGGGCCATCAACGCTGAGGCCGATGCCTCTTCTATGAAGGTCGATGGCGTCCCTGACAGCGAGATCCATGCCCAGGCCTGAAAATATTATCGTTGTCTGATGCATTCTCGGTGTTTCTTTTTTCTATTCATCGTGCATCTTGACGAGCCCGACCACGCTCCTGTCGGTTGGCAAAGGTGGCATTCATTTGTGTGTTTGTTTATTTGCGCAACTTGGCGCATATTTGGTGTTAAAAACGGAATGACTCTTTTTTTTTTCCCTTAAGGTTGGGCGCAGACTTTTACTTCATGGAGGCGCATTTGTCAGGATTGGGATGGCTGAATTGTGTGAGCTTTTGGCTGGGCAGGTTATCAAAGAAGGCATATGTTGCATGACAGTTATGAAGCTATTTAGGCAACCTTGGGGCATTGGAGTTGGTCTCTCCTGTGCTATCAAAGGTGTGCATGGTTAAGATTGTGGCTCTTTGGTCAGGTGATTCTGGTTCGGAAAGTACACATTTGGTACCTATGGGTAGATGATAGAAGATACAGAGTGCATTTTACTATTTCACGTTGCTAGTTTCTTGCTGAGTGTGTGGTGATCTTACTGGAGCTACCCATGTAGAGGGAGTTGTGTAGTGAGTGAGCCCACGGGCCGAGATTGATTTCTATGCCTGTAACTTGACCTCATGGTCATCAGTGAGGCAGACTGAGCTGGAACAGGGCTCCGAGCGCGGTGCTGGGCTGAGCAATGTATTGATTGGTTGGTAACGGATGGTATCGAGGGCTGAGAATCGAACGAGAGGGAACCTGGGCTATGAGCCAGTTTACGCGAGCAAGGTGACCGACCTAGTCTAGGAAACATCTTGTCAAGGGAGATCTTGTCCGATGGGATCGAAGCTATGGACGATGTGTATGCGTTTCTTGCTTGTTGATATCATGGATGGACGGGATGCTGCCTGTTGTTAATCTTGGCGAAGGAGGGCTATGTATCGAGTTTACGTGTGTAGTTTGCTAGTAGAGAGTTTGTTTCTGTGATGGAAGGTATAACTACCTATGCTACTGACGAGTGATGTGAGACAGATGGGGAATCCTTGTGAATGCTGCTGCATTGGTAGTCATCATACCTTGTATAATTTTGACAGGTCCTTATCGGAGAGTGTTAAGAATATGAACTGTAGGCATACCACCTCGTAGCTCTATAGGAGAAAGATGGGCATATTGTTATAGACACGGATCTGGGACCTGCAAGATCAGATCTGAGTTAATACATCAGAATCGAAAACGCGGAAGAGATGATATCCCTGCTCAGCCGAGGAGGGGCCCTGGAAGTCAACACTAGTGTCTGTAATTGTTCTGCTAGTCTGAGACGTTGTTGTCTACAGTAAAAAACCAAAAGGCTAAGAGGAAAAGAGGAAAGAGAAAAGAGAAAGGTAGTAATATGAATACAGGATGTATTGAGATAGTCAGGAACTTACTGTAGGTAATTTTTTTTTGTTTTCACCTTTTTTGTTTTGTTTTGGTTGGTTGCCCCTCCCTTTGATAGTAAACCATGTCATGAAGCTGGGGGAAGTGGAGGTTTTAATTCCATTCATTGCGCCAACAATTTCGATTTTGCCCCCTTTGCTCCTTCAGAATCTATTATTTTCCTTCTTCTTCAGCACTTCTTTGTTTACCCCTCTAGTACCATTGTCACATATCGTCAACACCTTTTCTGTCTTCAACACTCTTTTGTTCTGTCTTCCCCTCTGTTCCTCTTGCTGTCTCACCCTGACGACCTGCATACCTTATTCTCTCCTCTCCTAGGTACCTGGCACCTACCTCGGCGGGTCATAGCTCCTGAAACTCCTATTCGCTACATGCCTCTCTCTCTCTCACTGAGCAAAGTCCACAAATCCATCGTCCAGCTTCTAGCATCATCCTGCAAGCTCTACCGGAGCTGTCTGGACATTGTCATCATCAACCGCCTCGTCCGATCCGGAGTCCACCGGCTTCACTCTCTCACCAAGAAAAAAAACCCAAGCTCTCAAGAAAGAGAGAGACCTGTCGTTTCCTACTCGCTTCCCTTTCACCCATCGACCCATCTTGTCTCACCCATCCATCACCTTGTCTTCAAGGATACGCACGGGGCTCTTTGTTTATCAATTTGAGGTCGGCCGATCTATCCTCTTTTGTCTTGATTGATGCTTATCTTGACGCTCGCTTTCGGCCTGTAACTCGTGGGAGCTGAGCTAAGCTGGCATCTATCTGTGTGTCGTGTTGTGCCTGGAACACCACCGTCTAATCCATCTCGAATCCCCCAAATCAACGCGACCCGCGCGACGTGGCCCTTGGCGCCGCACCGTCTCGAATTCTCTCTCTCTCTCACTCTCCCTTTACTGGCGCCTTGCCCACCAATCAATTGCCCTAGAGCATCGTCGGCCTTCGACTTGGCCTCACAACTGACAACGTCCTTTCACCCTCTTTTTGGCTTCACTAGCTTCGCCATCGCTCTTTCAACATCTGCTCCTCTTTTGCCGTTCCCAGCTTTCGCTTTTGACTTGTAGACAAGCGCCGCGTTGCAAGAATCAAGCGGGAGACCCTGTCGATTCTCCCCTCTTTTTTTTCTTCTTCGGCTTCCAGCATCCAGCTCACCTTTCCGTTGCTTTTTCGCTTTTTCGCCTTTTCGCCTTTCCGCTCTCTGCATCATTCTCTCTTGCTCGATTCCCTTCACGCCGGCAACCCCATCCTGCTGTATCGCCCATCCTTTGTCGCCTTTTCCATCCTTAAACCGACCGGATCATTGGAATAAACCGGATGCCCGCAGCGCAATTCTTTTTCTACCATCACAAAGATAGATCCCTCACGAACCTTCCCGATCGATCCATGTACCACTAAATCTTTGCCGACACGTTTCCATTCGACATGGGCATTCACATCACCACTGTTGTCCGTCCCGCAGACTTGTCCCTAGGATCCTAGACCATGCCTCCACGATCGATTGTCCTGTCTCGAGCTCCAATTCCTGCAAGCTAACAGCCATGGCTGACACACCTGCGCCTCGCTCGCGGCACTCGCGGCACTTCACCGCTACGTCGCCGCCTCCCAGACTCCGTCTAACAGATGACATTCTTGCCAATTTGGCGCCACGAACCGTTGGTGACGCGCTCAACAATCCCACTAACGCCTTGCGCGCGTGCCTTGATAGGGCTTCTTCGACCGAACTTGACTTTACATTACGCACTGCTTCTGCCTCCAGGACTGTCTGGGAATGGGTCGATGAACTGCAAGGCTGGCCATGGCCTTCTGGACCTGGGTCTGCCGGTTTTGAGATGCCGAGTGAGGATCAGCTCAAGAGGCGGTCCACGCAGCTCACGGTACCAAAGGAGAGAAGTGATGACTACATGGGAAGCTTGTCCGCCCATGACATTTCGACATTTGAGCGAAGAATAGCACAGATCCAGCGCGACCTGGACGAGCTGGGTGTTGAAGACATCAAGGCTCATGTCCTCAACAATCACATCCTGCCCCTGTCCCGGCCGGGCACCCCATTGTCCGAGTTCACAAGAACAGGGCAATTGTCAATTTCCAGTTACAACCGCATGGAGGACCTGACGGCAGTTATCACCGCCATTGTCGTCCAAGCCTTGCCAAATTTGGCCCGATTATCTCGCCTAATTCAAGACTGGAACCTGAGACTCAGTACTCTACGGCAAGTCCCGTCCTTGCTGTTGGCTATGGAAGGTGCCGAAGTCGCCCTCGCATCTGGATGGAACGCCGTTTCGTTATCTGCGAAGAAGACGAAACCACTAGAGCCTGGTGCTTCTCCGCGAGAATCAACACTGTCACGGAACGATTATAACGTGATGAAGTTGGTACTCGAGAAGAAGATATCGTATCCAGGCCGTACACTGGATTACATGCTGGATTGTCTTGAGGGTCTTCCTGATACACTTCCCGATGACTGGTTGGACCGGATGGAAAAGGTCGAAAGGGGTTATGCAGATTGGGTTGCAACTTGCGAGCGAAAGGTCCGAGAAACCGAATGGGCTGCCGCTGTCCGGCTGCGTCCACCTCGATCACCTTCACCTCTCAAGAGGTCCCTAGGCCCAGATGACTCCATCAACCATGACGAAAGTTTCGTTACGGACGATTATACCCGCCTGGGCGACAGCCTTGTTGCGGACGACTCGGTTAGCGACGACGATTCGATCGATGTCAGCACCGAAGTGCTGCCTATTCCTCTTAAGCTCCCCAACAAGAGTGGCCCATTCAGCAACAACAGCTTGGCCAGGACTGCCTCTGGGGTTTCCGAGGCTGAAACTGTAGTGCCAGATCCCCAGAAGAAGAGCTTTCACCAGAGAGGGCCGAGCCGCCCTTCATTTGTTCTGACTGAGGAACTTGTCGAGCCAAGGCGCGATTTGAACGACAGCTTTGATGGGACTGCGGACCAAGGTTCTCTCTCAAGTGATACGCAACCCCCAACACCAACTACGGAGCATCAGCATGATGCAAGCGATCTCGTTTCTCATGCTCCCAAAACCCCCAACCAGAGTTTCTCGCAAACCTTGGACCTCTCAGAAGACGGCGACGACGACGACGACGACGACGACTCCCAGAGTTTCATGGCTGGTGAAGAATCGCCCGAGCTCCCACCGCTCCGCCCTCTTGCACAGAGAACCGGCGATTCTTTACAGCTCCACACTCCTACTAGAGAGTCGTCTAGTTATTTCGACGGCCTTTCCAGCGACTTGCCAGAGATCTCGGCATCTCCTGATCTGCCCCGAACGCGGATTCGTGAAGCCGAGTACATCCAGCCCAGCCCCCCTAGTTCTCCACCAATGCCACCTGCTGACTCCCGGGAATCATCTTTGGCGCCCTTCGATAGCCCTTTACTGGTACCAAGAACAGGCGTTGACGACCTCCTTCTCGAGACTGCATCTGTCAACAACTCATTTACTGATGATTTCAATGATTCCCTTTCCATCTCTGAATTTGCTAGCCCCTTTGACCGGCGAGGCAGCACTGGAGACCAGCAGTTGCAGCAGCAAATCAGCCAAATTATCGATTCTATACCGGCAAAGATCAAGCTCGCAGCTGAACCCCCTGCTGTCAACCTTAATCCGCCAGATCTCAAGTTGCCCCGTGTGAGGAAGAGGCCTTCAGTAGAGCCTTTCCGCCGGAGTGCTTCAAGCCTATCGTCCCGTGCGGGGACACCCTCATTCACACTCTCGCCAGCCAAGAACGCACGGCCCAAGACCCGAGGCCAGCAAGAAATAAAAGTCTATCATCTCTCCCGGTCAACTGGTGAGGCGCCAATCAAGCTCTTCATCCGTTGTGTTGGCGAAAAGGGTGAGCGTGTCATGGTTCGTGTCGGCGGCGGATGGGCAGACCTGGGCGAGTATCTCAAGGAGTATGCCAGCCATCATAAACGCCGATCTGCCAGTGGGGTGAACGCCAAGGTCGAGGTTCTTCCCGACGTTCCTGTCACGCGCCGGCCCAACATGGGATCTAGCCCAGCCAGTCGTCCTCACTCAGCCTTTGAGCTCTCTCCGATGACCCCTCTGGCTGTACGCAAGACACGACGAAGCGTTGGTGCTCTGAATAGCGAAGCTCCCAAACTACTGCCCAGGACGCCAGCTGCCGGACCTGCCACAGTTGACGAGGGCCCGTCCTCGGAAGAGTCGAACCGATCAAGGTCAAGCTCTCGTCTGAGCTGGGCGGAAGACGACAGCTCATTCCTTGGCCTTGCCGGTCCATCTGGCAAGAAAGTTGAGATGAGCGAAGAGAACAAAGCTTGGGTTGAGAGCGTCAAGCAGAAAGTCAGAATTGCAAGTGGCGAGCGAAGACTTTCATCATCACAGGGCCAGTTCGGTGAACTGGGTAAGGTGGGCGGCACAAAACGCCTGTTCAAGAAGGCCCCTGAGCGACGAGAGTCGAGAGGAAATCTTCGATAACCTCCACAAGACATATCAAACTCCTACTAACAATCAACAAATACCAACCGACTATACAACATTCATTAACTTTTCTTTAACTTATTTCTGTTTACAATCAACACATAACAGCCTGGAGAGGCGCCCCGATGGCACATGTACAGGAGATTACCTTGCTTTGTGGAGTTTTGGGTGGGGGGGTGGCATCACGGGAACCAGCATACGTGGAACATGGCAAGTGTTTTTTGTTTTGGTCATTTCCCGATGTGGAAATTGTTCTACAGGCGGCGAACTACGGACAGTGTAGAGAGTCAATACCCAATTTTCCTTTTCTTCTCACCTATACTTTGTTGCTTGCTAGGACGTGACGGTGACGACGGGGATTCCGAGGGATTAGTCTTGCAATCACGTTCACATGTCCCGAAAAGAGAATAATGTGAAATAATTTCTTTAACTTTGATCAATTGAAAAAACATAGGAGAAGCTCATGTTCCGTGTCCAGCCTATCCAGGCAAGATGTGTCGTCGTGACAGTCCAGTATGTGACCCAAACCAACCAGACCAATAATGCACCCATTTTATCTCTCTTTTTTCTCCCAAAATCCACCCAGCCATCTTTTTTTCCTTCCCTCTGCACGCACCAAAATCGTCAAGGCTCGACGGATATTTTAATCCTCCTCCGCGTTGAGCTTCCTTGCTATGCGACGCTTACCCTTGCCGCCAACGGGGCCAGCCTTGAAATGCTTCTTGCTCGACGCCAGCTTGGCGTCCTTGGGATCCATGCCGCTCTCGAGGGCCATGATCGTGCGGGCCTTGCGCCCCGTGATGTCCTTGCCCTGCTCTGTGTACTGGTAGTTGAAGGGTTGGGCGACGTGACCCTGGATGCCCTCGGAGCCGAAGAAACCTTTGTCCATCTTCTGTGTCTTGGGGCCTGCGGGAAGGGGAACGTCAACGGAAGAGGCGAGGTCGGAGACCTCATCGTCGAGGAAAGGTTCGCTGCTGGCGGGATCGACGACGGAGAGCTGGTCGAAAGCCGACGAAAGCGCAGCGCGACGCTTCTCGGGCAGGTGCATCTCGTCGTAAAGATCTCGGTTGAAGTTGATGGCATCTTCGACTCCGGGAGGAGGCGACACGAACAGCAACTTACCAGCGACGTAGTCCTTGAGGATGTAACGAGCGGCGCGAGACTCATCAGGCTGGCCGAGGCCCTGGGTCTGGAAACCACGAGCACGGGCGTAGGATCGGAGAAGCTCAGGGGCGGTAGGGATACCAGTACCTCCCTCTTCAGCAGCGCGTGTTCTGATCTTGATACCGTAGACGGCCTCGAGGAAAGGCTGGGGCACGCGCTGAGTGACGAGACCAACAGGGCCCTGGAACTCGCGGAGCTGATCGATGGGCAGAATGCCGTTGCAGACAAGGTCGGCCTTTGTGGTGGCAAAGTTGGGGAAAACGAGACCGGGGCAATCACAGAGGATAACACGCTCGCTGAGGTGGATGGTCTGGAAATGCTTCGTCTTACCGGGTGTAGACGAGACAGACACCTTCTTTGCGCCGATAAGAGCGTTGATGGTGGACGATTTACCGACGTTGGGGTATCCTACCAAACCGATCTGGAGTTTGTGATCAGCGGCTAGGGAGGCGTTAGTACATTTCTTTTGAAAGATAACATGGAAGGAGGAAACTGACCTGCGTCGGATGGCGAGTACCCCAGAAAGATGTCTTCCAGCTGTTCAACCGTCAAGATCTCGATATCTTCCTCATGGGTTTCAGTCAAAGAAACACCCTCCTGCTGACTGCTGCTCTCTCCCTGAACCTCTTCAGTAGAGGGATTCCGAGAAGATGACGAAGCACCGACTTGGGGCTCTTTGTCCGAATCACCCTCAAGCTCTCTGGCCTCGTTAAGCTCCTTGGCAAGTTGCGCTGAGAAGAACTTGTACGCAATGCCAGCCTCTCGGAGATGCTTGGCCCACGCAAATCTCTGCTTGGTGGTCATCATATCGGCCTTGTTGATGAGTAGCAGGTTCTCCTTCTTAGGGTCTACAGCCTTGACGTAGTCATCAAGATCGTCAGATCGGAAAAGAAGGGGATTTCTGGCGTCGACAATCTGGACAACAAGGTCGGATCGCTCGATAACTCGCCACAACTGTCGCCAAACCTCAAGGTTACGCTCAAAAGGCGTCATGAGAAGATCGTTGTTTTCCTGCAACTCAGCAAGGCCTCTTCTCCACGAGAGGAAACTCTCACGCTCTGCCATGTCAAGCTCCTCTGGTGTCGTCGAGGCATCCCACTTGGGTCTTCGGGGCACTGTCAAACGTCCTCTGTGCTCTTTGTGCTTTCCAAGTACGGCCCTCTCCTCGTTCGCGGAGAGCAACCAGGGGTTCCTCTGGTCGGTGTGAATAATCTTGACATTGTTCATCTTCTCGGCTGTAAAGTCGGTACCGGCAAGTTCGGCGGTTGCGAGGAACTCGTCGAGGGCACCCTGCTCGGTGACGGAGCGCATCTTGACCCAAGAGGCATCCTTCTTCTCGTTAACCAGATATTGCTCTCCAGTAGCATGGTTTGTCCTAGTGATGGCCGATGTTCTCTTTCTGTCGGTGCCTTTTCCCTTGCCGAAGCGATCGTTCATAAGGGAGTTTCCCAAGCCCACCGACTTCTTCGACTTTGCCAGAACCATTTTGGCGGCTACTTTTGGGGGGTATCTTCGATGTGGTGTTTAGGTATACGAGGAATCACGGTTCCAAGCGACAGGGTATTAGAGTATGAATGGAAATTGTGTGTTGGTTGTTGGATATTGGCAGTTAAATGCTACTAAACGAAGACAATGTGACTGTGACTGCCCCGCTGAATAATGACTGTTGATGGAGGGGCAAATTTTCGGGGTCGCCGCGGGGGTTTTAGATAGCACTGTGTGACCGGGTGCTGAGGTGCTGAATATACAGTGCATAGATAAGAGATTACTGTACCGTACAGCCGATAAGGATATTTTTCATCACCCCGCTAGAGTTTCTGTGACCTGGATGAGTGCGATCGCAGCCTAACCTCGAATCATGTCCATCGCATAATCATCCACCTCTTTCTCCCCCTTCCCACACTCACAGGCCTTTACTCGACTATTAGATAGGTTCCTATCCCAGTCGCAAAAATGCCTCGAAAATGGATGTAGGTTTATGAAGTCGTTTTCTTTTTATTTATTTCACCTTGCTGACTTGAAATCCCAGTGACAAGAAGTCAGCCCAGCACTTCACACTCGTCCACCGACCGCAAAATGACCCGCTCATCCACGACGACAGCGCACCTTCTATGGTCCTTAACCCAACTCAGAACAGCAATGGTACTTCCAAGGCGAAAGGCTTAGACGATCTTGTGTCCGAGTTGGGCTACGAGGCCGAGTCGATCCGCGCGAACGAAGGTGAGGCTGCAAGCCATGGCGTCTACTTTGACGATACGGAATATGATTACATGCAACACATGCGCGACCTTAACGCCGGTGCCGGTGAGGTTGTCTTCTTGGAGTCCTCGGCCACCGCGAATAATGGCAAAGGAAAACAGAAGCTGTCTCTCGAGGACGCTCTGAAGAAATTGGATATGGAGAACACAGCAGACGACATGCTTGACGAAGAGATCCTGCCTTCCAAGAATCTTACAAGGGTGACATACGAGGCCCAGCAAAATATTCCTGATTCTATCAAGGGTTTCCAGCCTGACATGGATCCACGGTTGCGAGAAGTTCTCGAAGCTTTGGATGATGACGCCTATGTCGATGAAGAGGAGGACGGGGACCTGTTCCAAGAGCTTGCCAAGGACGGACGGGAACTTGACGACTTTGAGTTTGACGAGAAAGCGTACTACGATGATGATGACGGCTGGGAGTCGGATGCTACTGCGAAGCCCAACAAGGAGTACAAGAATGATGGCGTCCCTCAACTCGTCAAAGCACCAACAGAACAGCCAGAGGAGGGTCCCTCACAGGACTGGTTGGAAGACTTCAAGCAGTTTAAGAAGGATGAAAAGAATGGTCGCGGGCCCTTGGAACCTTCTGAGTTACAGTCCAACTGGACCACAACCACCAACGGTGGTAGGCGAAAGAAGAGAAAGGGAGCGTTGACAGACGCTTCGAGTTACTCCATGACGTCTTCGTCCATGGTGCGGACCGAGCAGATGACCTTGCTGGACGCCAGGTTTGACAAGCTTGAAGAGCAATACAACGAGGATGGAGACGATGATTTACAGTCGATGTCCGCAGTGTCATCAATGTCCACCGTGGACGGACCTATCCGAAAGGATTTTGACAACATTATGGACGACTTCCTTGGTAACTTCACCAAGCCCGGCAAGAGAACCAACAAGAAGACCAAGGCTCAGACTGGTCTGGAGCAGCTGGAAGAGATCAGAAGAGAACTTGGTCCGCCTCGCATCCGTGGCCGGAATAGGTAATCCAGGACAGCAGGAATCGCGGTTATAGAGTTCGGGTTATACCATGGATGGCTGTGTTAACATAAAAGCAAATTTGGTGTTTAAGTAATGAATTGAATGAAGTCGTTTTTGTCCTTCAACGGCTCTTTTTTGTTCCCTCTTCTGTATTTGATCATGTTGAGTGTGTCCGAATTAAGCATAGCGCCACACCATCATGATAGAAAAAAGTGATGACTAAAGTGGGGTGGCTGGAAAGATCTGATCACGTGGTGGTGTGCAAGCCTGCATGCATAGCAAAAGCTCCCAGAATAGGAACAAGCTTGCTTTCATATGCCCTTTCAAGACTCTAACATCGACAACCCCAGCTGTGCGCTCTTTGTCCTCTCAGCCACGCACTCTTCGCGTTGCTATCTCCCCATGTTCAAACGATTCCCCAGATGAGTGCGACGACTGTTGCATCATCAAGTCAAATGTTTTCAACTTTCGGCCAGCCGACGCGGAGCACGTCTCCAGCATTCAATCCTTTCGCGCCCAATCCTGGAGTCGAAGGAAGCTCATTTGGTACTGATGGTGCAGGCGGCTCGTCACAGCCCAAGCAAAACAAGCGCAACTCGCGGCTCAACGATCAGAGCGATAACGAGGCCAGGCGGAAGCCTAACAATCCTTTCCAGAAGAATGGTCCAAACTTGAGCGATGGTGGGAGCAGGCAGAAGGGGAAGAAGACTACTGATGACAGGAAGAACAATAATCCAAAGAAGACAAATCCTTTTGGCGCTGGCGAATACAAGGGAAAACCGTTACCTCAAAACACGCGCACCAATGGCTTCAGCAACCCATTTGGTCCAACGCGTGATGCCGAGTCGCGACCAACGTCATCTTCGAGTACTGAATCGCACAATGTGCAGATACCAGAAGCCCGTCATTCCAACGATCCTCATTCGAAAAGAGTTTGGGAGCAGCTGCGCAAAGAGGGAATTTGTCCGCCGCAATGGCCGTCACAGCCCGGAAACCCCAAGAACAAGGTCGAGGTGACCAAGTTCCGAGAAAAGTACGAAGCCTATCGCGCCAAGGTGCGCGTCTCGCTCACTAAGGGAGGTCTTATCGACGATCCGGATAAACGCAAGACGCTACAAGACGCTATTGATTTCAAGGGCATCTGCGAGGACATGTGCCCCGAGTACGAAAAGATTACGCGCATCAACGAGATGGACGTCAATCTACCCGAGAAGGACCCCAAGACAGGAACCCCCAGCACGAAACGCATGATCAAGAAGCTGGCCCGTTCTGCCGCTGGACAAGAAGCGCCACTTCCGATGGACGTACGTTCCGTGGCCGCTCTGCGACGGACCCTTGATTATCTCGTCGACGAACTCTTGCGGAGTGACAAAAACCTCCCGACTCTGCACGGCTTCCTCTGGGATCGCACACGAGCAATCCGCCGCGACTTCACCTTCTTCTCATCGCTCACGCCCGAAGAGATGAAGTCGCAGATCTATGTCTTGGAAAACATTGCGAGATTCCACGTCACGGCCCTACATCTTCTTACTCAAGAAGGCAAAGCACCTGAGGACTTTGTGGAACAGCAAGAGCTGGAACAACTTGGCAAGGCTCTCCTGTCCCTTCGCGACGCCTACGATGACTGCAACGAGCAGGGCATCCGCTGCGAACACGAGGCAGAGTTCCGCGCCTACTACCTTGTCTTTCATGCCTACGACTCCAACATAATCGAAACACTTCAACGACAATGGAAGCCGAATCTTTGGAGAGACTCAGACGAAGTCAGGACTGCCGTCTCTCTAGTCGAGGCCTTGCAGAACACTTGGGACTTTCACGGACCGCTCAAGGATGCGCCGTCTCTAACAGCCGCATCAGCCTACAACTCCTACTTTCGAATCCTAGAGGACCCCAAAGTATCCTACACCATGGCATGTTTTGCGGAGTGCCATTTCCCTCGTCTCCGCCGTTCAATCTTGGCTACTATCAAGAAGGCTCTCATGCGACCTCGCGAAGTGACCAAGGATGTCACCGCTGCCGAGCTGAACAAGTTCCTCCGGTTTGATACAGTAGAACAAGCCATTGAGTTTGCGCAACTTCACGACTTTGAGTTCGGCACATGCGACGACTTCCCTTCAGACACTAGTCGACAATACATGATACTCGATAACCGAAAACCCCTACCTCATCCCCGACTACAACACCAATTCTCCTGGAATCTAGTAGAACGGAAACGTGGCTCCAAATCTCTCCCACAGCTTATTCACGACAGTGGACTGGAAGACCCAAGCGCAGTCAAGAACGGTCTCGACGAGGAAAGCCTGTTTGTTTCCGACACAGAACCCAAAGCTACTCAATCTTCGTTTCTTGGATCTAAACCCTCAACATCCAGTTCCTTCTCCTCTCTCGGTACGCCTTCCGGGGGTTTGGCAAACAACAGCAATGCCACTAATGGTCATACAGGTAAGGATCCCAATCCCTTCATGTCTAATTTGCTTCAAAAGATTCTGCATATCAACGCTCGCCTCCCCATATACAATTATATAAGGGGGTAAGCCTTCTAGTGCAGGCGACCGAACAATCGCATTCAGACGGAGACTCGAGATGCCATTGCCCCGCCAACTTTTGATTGCGGGCGATCTACTTGGCTCGAGATGAACCACTGGAGATCTGGCAGAATAGACGCCCGAAACCACTGGTTCTGACGTTTGCATTTCGTTCTAGGGACTACAACCAACGGAACCTCTTCAGATGCTGCTTTGGCATTTCAGAAACCAACAACTTCGCATAACCCTTTTACTCCGAGTCCATCATTGGGCGCAGACAAGCCAGCAATCAACCCCTTTGCTAGCTCGACACCGTCAACTACGCCATCCTTCTTCAGCAACACGCAGGCTAACAAGCCGACTATTGGCCAAGGACAGGCTGGCCCTTCAACTACTGCCGGGCCCAGCCCCTTTTCCGCCTTCACCAAGCCGCCAGGCCTAGACAAGGCCCCCACACAACAGAGTCCGTTTGCGCCAGCCGCTTCTACGAGCTCTCCGTCTTCTCAGGCGTTAGGCCTAACCAGCTTCTTTGCGCCGCAGCCTCCGGCTCCTTCGAGTAGCCTCCTACCAACAAAAACCGACGGCACACAAACCTCTCAACCCTCAGCTCCTCCGTCGGAGCCTGCCAAAGCACCAGGAATCAACACTGCTACTCCAACCTCTAAAGCTACCTCAAGTCCTTTCAATACGAGCCAAGACTTCAAGCCATTCGCCGCAGGTTCCAGCTCGGGGACAATTCAGAAAAGCCTTTCAACAGAACCATCTAAGGGTTTCGGCCTGTATACACCCACATTAGCCACATCAGCGGAAAAGGACAAGCCTATCACAAACGCTGCCGGGGTTACTGAAGCAACACCATCAATCCCCAAGATTGCGCCTCCTTCACTGGGCAATCTTCCAGGGACGTTGAATCAGCCGGCTGGGCTCTTCACCAAGCCACCGACTGTCGAGACTGTAACAAAGCCATCAGTGCCTCCCGCTCCCCCTGCCCCTCCGGCTCCTCCTCGAGACGTCCTGGGCGATCTCACCAGGTGGTATGTGCAAGGAGATGGCGGACTTTTCCAGGACTTTCAGGCTTTCATGCTAGACAATATCCTGCAAGGTGTGTACAGAAAGTTTGAGCAAGATGAACAAAGGAAGAAACAAGAGGAGGAGGAAGAAAGAGCGGTTGTCAAAGCAAACAACTTCCGCATCTATAACCTATCGGTAAAGTACTTTTACCGCTGGAGGGACAATGCCCGCGTACTTCGACTCAGCCAACTACGCCGCAGCGGTCGAGATCAAATGAGGCAGTACCGCGAAGCTCAACGAGCAGAGCAACTCAGGGCACAGAAAGCAGCCGCCCGACAAGCAGCGAGGGAGCAGGCTGAACTCGCCGAGCTGAACAGACCTGAGGAACTCATGGACCTGATCAAGCACAAGCAACCCAGGAGAACCCAAGAAGAGCGGGATGCTCTGCTCGCCTCTGGCGTCCTGTCGGGCGTGAACAATGAGGAGGAAGTTGTCGCCAGGATCGTGCGTAGAGCACCCTCCGTCAACGGCTCGGTCTCTAGCAAGCTGTCCAAAACCTCGAGGATATCCGCCAAGGGCGGCTCCAAGACCCAGGCCTTGCGGGAACAGCTGCTGGGCGAACGGTCCGCCAGCTTCCGTCGCTCCCTACCGCCCATGCCGTCTAGAGACGCATCTAGCCCAGATCCTAGCCACAGGGTCAGCAAGGTCTCGGAACGCTGGCGTCTTAAAGCCATGGGCATCGTCCAGATGCCAGACGGCACTGCCGTCCCCGAATCCCTAGCAAGCACACTCCGCCGCGACAAGCAAAGCACTGGTACCATGGGTCCTCCCGCCATCAACCCCATCCGACGAGCTTCCGTCAGCGACCTATCACGCCAGCATAACCAGCCTCCCGTCCTGCCCAGCTCCGAGGAGACTGCCAAGAACAAGAGAAAGCGCCCGACAGAGGATCAGGGTGACGAGGCGGTCAAGACCTCGGCTCCTGGGAACGCGCATAAGCGCGTCATGAGCGACGCGCAGAAACTCATTAGCGAGCTCCGCTCCATGAGAGAAGAAATGGAGGAAGGGGCAACATGGTTCCGCGGCCAGAACGAGAGATTGCAGAGCGAGCTCAACAGCCGCCCCTCTACGCCATGGGAACCAGATGCTTGACATGAAGAGGGAAAAAAGCATCGAGGAGGAAAGGGTTTTCTTGTTTAATAAAATGCTCAATGAGGTACAGCATGGGGAGGCAGGGCTCTAGATTTGGATGGGAGCTCAAACTTGTGCTTTAATTTTCTCAGACATCACTTGTATCTGTTCTCAGTGATTGATTAGCGATGGCATTGTCTTACTTGCATTTGTACAATCTCGGTGGTTTGGTCATGAAAGGGGGGGTTTCATATGGGTAGAGGAATCAAATCTACGCAACGTACACACATGGCGTATCAAGCCGACAAGAAGTTTACAACGTCTCTTTACGTATATACATCTATAATGACTATTCGTGACCAACGTTAGGAACTGCTTTGGCATGACTTGGATTGCAAACCGATACAACCGTGCAATCGTCTAGACGACGTCAGGATCATTCAATATGAGGCTTCAATATTTCATTTAGTGTTGATGAAGTAACCATCTAGATTAGACTGGAATAGGATGCTGAGAGCCAGTAGGCCTAATTTCTTCTTTCGGTGCTATCTTATGCAACAAAACCCAGTCCATCAGCTCATTTTCGACCCTTCCTCGCCTTCTTTGGTGGGGGATCAAACTTGATCTGGATATTGCGGGTTTCTACAGGAGCAACAGTTCCCCACGAGTTCTTCATCAGATCTCTGCCCGTGCCCGACATAGGCTGCTGTGCCCAGGGGTTGTTGCTGTCTCCGTTGTCCCGAGGAGGAAAGTTGCCAGTCCGGGACGTAGTGACTGTGAAACCAGGGCTGAATAAGGGAGATGTAATGCCGGGCGGTGGGGTGCGTGGGAGGCCGGCACTGTTAGGAGAGTCGAAGAGAAGAGGAGCATTTGAACGAGCTGAAACCGTGGAGGCCGGAGACACATCATCAGCGGCTGGACGATTAGGATCGGTGTGAGCCAGAGGTGGAGAAGGGAGGGAAGTGGTGAGAGAAGACAGCTTGGGTCCATTGCGTGGGTACCAAGGGGAGTTGCTATCAATGTCAAAGGGACCTATCTCAAGTGCAACAGTCTCCTGGTATGACTTTTCGTCCCTGGGCGAGCCAAAATCATCGTCGGTGACGTTGCGGAAGCCTGGCTCCCGAGGAGTCAAGTGAGTTTGGCAGCGGAAGGAGAGAGAGGATGCGCGCATGCGACGGACGCGGTTTTGGCGATTGCGGCGTCTTCGACATTGCATATAGATGCAACTGGCGGCTGCAATGAGAAGGACGATGGCACCGATGACGATACCAGCAATGGCAGCGTTGGAGAGATCGGTTGCAGACTGTGTGGCATCAGGTGCATCTGGATCAACCATCCCAATGGTCGTATCGCTGAAGATCGTATCGTTGAGACCGACGATGGTGCCGACAGGAGGTTGCTGCTGGCATCCAGCCTCTAGAGCCACCAAGACTAAGTAAGACGAGGGTCAGTTGCTATTTCTGAAGAACTGTATGTGACAAGGCGACTAACAGTTTGAGACGAAGAACTGCATGCGATCTGCTCTGAGACATGCGTGACACTTCTGATAAGCATTACCGAGCATAGCATTTCCGTCGACTGTACAGTAATCGTACTGGTCCCGGTCTTCAGGGTCAGTGATACCCTGCTTGAGGGCAGACTCAAGAGCGCCGCATGCTTCCGAGGTTACGCAGGGACTGGACCCAATGCCAGTGGCGTTTGGGTAACCAAAGACGCAGTAACTGAATGAGTATCGTAGATTGTCTGCGTTGTAATCAGTAAGCGGTGGTCAGTGGACGATGTAAAGTTGACTAACATAGAAACCAATCCTGATCGTTTTCTTGCCCTCTTTCAAAGGTACTGTCCTGTAAGCAAGCCAGGCAACGCTGAAACTTCTGGCCCTCGACCTTCTTTGAAAAGTCTCGGTCTTGACACACGATATCATCGCCCTGAGTGTTGGATGAGTTGGGATCAGACCTATCAAGGTCGGGTTTATCAATGCAGAATTGGGTGCAGGGCGAGTTGGGCGTAACCTGCAAAGCTGTGGCAAGTCGTAGAAAGAGAAGAAAGAGAGTAGCGAGAGCAGTCGGCACAAGGCGTGCGGGTGAAGAGTGTCGGTTGGCCATGACGTTGGTCAACCTCCTGTGGATTCCGTCAAGGAGCGTGTTTCAAGATGTTGTCAAGGCGAGGCCAGCTCACTCCTGGGTATGAAATTGTTGGTTGCAGAGAAACGAAAAGTTGGTCAGAGTCCGAGAAACGAGAGTGTGCCAGACACTCTCCAGCTTATGTTGTTGGATGATTATTATGAATTTGTACCAAGATAAAAAATGAAGCAGTAACATAGGCTTGCGCCAAATGATGGGAAAGAAAGTAAACAACGGGATCCAAAAGATGAAAGCAAATCCGGGAACGGAAGGGAACAAAGGGAAGCATAGGAGACGGGACGACAAGTATATGATGCCCAGACGGATGTACAATAGTGAACACACTCACACAGCTCACTCGAGTATTTGATCAACTGAGTGGCACACGCATATCTGCAAGGTCTCGAACCTCTCTTCACTCGAAGATGAGAGGAGTCTCGACGGGAGAATCAATAGACTAGCACGCTGTGCTGTCTCGAGATGGTCAACTGCCGCCGGGATGACTCTGGTGCCGTGCCTGTTTGGAGCCCACTCAGCAATCACAGTGCCATCAAACGGAGCCGGTGTTATCGATGCGGGTGGGAAACGACCAATCAATACGTTTGATGGCAGGCGGTGGCAACGGAAACGGAAACGGGCGCTTATCCATCAGGTAGCGATCGATATAGGGAGAGATGGCGTTGTGATGGAGATGAATATTGATGAGGTCAAGTTTCTGTCTTGCCATGGTTGCCTGGTTGTAGGTAATAAGAGCAAGGTTGAGAAGTTGGGCGACGACGGGAACCTGCAGGGAAGGAGCGAATCAATGGGTTGAGTGACCCCCCACCATCCAGGGTTAGCTCAAGTGCCGGCGGTTGGATGCAGCAAGTTGAGTCTCAGGGGCCGAGGGCGCTTAAGAGGTGCGCTATAAGTTATGACGAATGAAACAACAGGCTCTGTGTTGGTTTTTCTTAGCGCATAGCTCCCCTCGAACACCACCGAGAAGTGTCGCGTCTGATGCTGTCAGAATGTCGGACTGGGAAGCGCTGTGAGTGAGCAAACCCGATAAACGGATAAGAAATTCCAGTGTGCTTTTTGTTCGTAAGGGTAAAACTTGAGACTATCTTAAAGTTGTTGTTCTAACAAATCCACAATATAATTGTCTTGTCTTTTTTTTTTCCTTGACATGATTCCGTGTCCCGTATCCCGTATCCCATATCCCATATCCTGTGTCCCGTGACTCCTGATTAAGCTACCCCAGGCAGCATTATCATCATGGTATTTTCAACACCTTAGTATCCAAATCTACAAAAAGAAAGGAGAGAGAAAAAGAAAACAAGAAGAAAAGAGGAAGAGGGAAAGAAATTCTCATCCAATGCTATACCCAAGCAAATACATACACCTCTTCCCCCTCCTTCCCTTCCCATCTCCACACCAGCCGTGAAAGGCCATCACCCCTCCGTCCTCGGGACTCGTCCCGCCTCCGGGACCCGTGAGCCCCAACCACGGCGTCTGGAGCAATGGGCCCGGCCCCCGCACGTACGGACCCTCGATGCTCTCCGCCACCGCGTACTTGACGTCGTACTTGGAGTCCGTGTACATGTGGCTGCTGAAGAAGAGCATGTAGGCGCCTCCAGGCGTGGACACCAGACTCGGCGCCTCAACCAGCGGCCCGTCTTCGGAGACGATCCGGTCCATAATAGTGATGGCGTCGCCGATCAGTGTTGATCCATCTGCCGCATCGACTTGCTGCAGTCTGATGGGAGTTGCTGCACCGCCCCCGAGGGCGTTGCCGTCGACTTTGTACATAATGTAGCGTTTCCCCGTCTTCTTGTCGAGGAAGCCTGCTGGATCAATCGCACCCCCCTCATCGCTCGGGCATACAAGAGGCTCTGGGTCCATCTCGTAAGGACCCACGTCCGTCTCTGATCGTGCGGCGCCGATGCAGTGACCGCCTCCTGGGAGTTCTCCTGAGAAGTACATTATGTAAGACTTATCCCCTAGCATGCGAACGTCCGGCGCCCAAAAGTTCTTGCCGCTTGTCCAGCCATCGCCGGGGAGGGCATCCTGATCAAGATGCTTCCATTCGCCGTGAGGATCATCCGCGACAGCGACCTGGATGTGGTTACCATTACCACTAGTTGCAAAGGACAACCAGCGTCCTTTATCGCTTTGCAAAAGACATGGGTCGGGGAAGTCTTTTGATATGCTCGCGGCGAGAGTGGACGAACCGTCCTGTCGTCTGACTATACGGGATACATGAGGAGACTCAAATGTGATTTTCAGATCTGAGGTGTTGAGAGAAGTGGGAGCAGCAGTGACAAAGTTGATAAAGAAACCCAAAAGAGAAATGAAGAGAATAGGCGTCCTGACGCCCTTGAACACAGACATTTTGAACAAAAAGTTTGCTGTCGAATCTCTCTCAGTCGTGGGCAGGTCGGGAGCTTGATATAGCCTCTTCGGACAACTCCTCAACGCCAAGTCCCCGACGATCACTTTTTTCTCTCGTTTCTTTTCGTCTGAATCCCGATTCAAGAAGGGGGGGTAATTATGGAGAAATGTGGGCAAAAAAAAAGAGAAAAAAAAAGGATGGTTCGAACGAAACAATGGTCGACTAGTTCTCTCGCCCCGTCATATCTCTACCATGGATGGACTCATGGGATATCAAAGTTTGATGTTTTCTACGACCGGCGCTACAAGCCCATCTTTATACCTCACGAATCCGTTAACGATTCGATTCATTATTCGTTATCTCCCTTCAAATCTCGCCAAGCCAGAAACATGCTCAAAAATAGCTCTCCGTTCAAGCCTGTGCTGTGCTGTGCTGGTGGCGGGCAGGTCTCAGGATGGGACAAAGAGACGCAGCCCCCTCCCGCCCGGCCTGGACCCAACCGCCTGGACCCAACCGCCTGGACCCAACCAACCCCGTGGGTCTTGATTCTGAAGAGAGAGACGTGCTAACTACTGGTTCTTGGTCTGTTCCTCTTCAGCTTGTGCGGTGTTTTAGAAGTTATACTTTTTCTGATATATCTACATATTTGCATGCTAATATTTACTTTCTCGGCTACTCTTGACAAGCTTCTACGTTGCATGCTACCAGACAGCTCGGAGGCAGTTCCCAATATCTCCAGATCAGGCTTGAATTCATTCGCTTCTTCTTTCACAATAGATCTATCCAGGTATTCTTTCAGCCAGAGCTCAACAGCATGAAAGCAAGCTACCATCACTTGGCTCCAGTCGCAAGCGTCCAAGTCATCCCTCATCGTGGCAAGGGCTACAGCATCATTCAATTCATGTAGTCTTATCAGGGGTTATCTGTTTGGATAGACCTTGCATGTGAAACCAGGGGTACAGAAGTCTTCATATTCGAGTGTGATTCGTTCAATGTTTCCCACTTGTTTTAGCTGGGTATTCTGTCGTGATTGTACTACTACTCTGTATTCCTATGTATTGCTGTTTGTAGGATTCTTGGTGCTTTAAAAGATCCGCAACTAGCATGGGGTTTTGTCTGAGTGAATCATCATCATTATCATCATCATCATTACGAGTATCTTCATAGTCTCACTCTATCGTCAGTGATACAAAACAAAGCTTCTCTTGGCAGTCGGACAAGACGGAAGAATAAGAGAAGAAATATCTCACGACTAAAGACTGTAGCACCACTCGTGAAACAAATGGATCTTCTAGCCATAAAATCCTCGTCCCGTATAAAGGTCTCCAGAAAAAGAGGAAAGGAAGGGAGCGAAACGCCAGTATCGCTTCTTTAGCCTCAACCAGCACATCTCCCTGCATGTTAGTCTCTTTACTAGGATAGACCTAGGCGAAGTGAACGGACAACAAGGTGGAGGGGGGGGAGAAAGG